>JAVKPL010014214.1:0-83249 GCA_032173675.1 Gastrolobium villosum
GGGTTCCCTCAAACTCGGCTTGGAAGCCTTTTGTGCGGAAGTCAATCAACAAGATCCGGAGCAAGGATCTCGGCAGTATCTCGGCCTGAATATCACCAGGTCGGCAGCGCAGCAGAAAAATCAAAAACAAATAGGAGAGAGAAGAAGAACACAACCAGATTTTAACGTGGAAAACTTTCTCCAATGAAGAAGTAAAAACCACGGGACCTAGTCCAGATCAAAATCCACTATGAAAATAATGGTTACAAGAATCAAATACACCAATGTGGTGGTTAACTCAACCTCTCCAACAATGGTGATAATCAAACTACCCTAGAGATGTTTCTCTCAAACTCTCCCTAGAGATCTCACAAAATGCATAGAATAAAGCTTTGCTCAAACAATCAAACAATTTTCTCTCAAATTTTCTTCTCAAACAAAATCCTCTCATATTACCTAGCCTCCACCCCAACTAATGAGTATTTATAGGAGATGGAAATTAGGGTTAGGGGTATTTTAGGAAAACCCCTCAAATGGACTTAGTATTGAAGGATGGCCCAACATTCTGCCATCAGCTTCAAATATTTTTAATGGAACATAATGGAAGTGCAAGGCAAAATAGCCAATGAAGACACATGATATGGCTATTTCCGACGTTCCATAGAAAAAGCCGACATGGGAATGATTTGGTGATTCCCTTTACCAAAAACACAAAATTAAGCATGTGCTACCTTACTTTCCCCTTCCCCTTCTCTTAAAATGCCATGTTTTTAGTAACCCTTTGACTCAATTTCTTCAAAGATGTACGCCTAGTTCATTATTTCCAAAACAAGATATAAGGCATATATCCTTATACAGGGAATGCGACCTATATATGTTCTCTCATGAAAGGAAAGTGTAATTGAAAAGGTAATGTAGGGCACTTGTTCTCTTAGCTAGCCTATTATACGAAAGGTGATGTATTTTGACACAATAACTAAAACTTGCATTGACTTTCATTTTTGGTACATTGCTTCTGTTTATCTCACATGGCATGAGATGTTGAAGCTTCTCATTCATTTGAAAACTCCACGCCAAGTTCGAACTGATTCCCTAAAATTCAAGCCTATGTAATAGTCAACTTTAGGTTCATCGTATGCCACTAGGTTTTATCTAATTATGGTGAGCGATTTGGGTAGGTTATTTTAATTTATGTGTTCAATTCTCATTTGTATCGAAAAAGAAAAAAAAAAAATTAGATTCATCAGACTAACTATTAGCGGTCAACTTTTACAATATAAAGTCCTTTATTCACCCTTTGGCCATCATGAAGAAAGTGGAATGATCTTGTAGGATGAGCACTCCGATGATTGCAAATAATATGTATGGAATATACTACTTCACCTCACCTCATTACTTGTTCTTATCTTATAGCAAGAGAATTTAGAAAAGGGTAGCATCATAAAGTTTAAATGCCAGCTCAAAAAGCTTTGATTATGCATCCTCACATAAGCAATCTGAAGAAAGAAGATAATAATACATGAACCTTATTAGGCAACTGTAATTGAAAAGTGTTCCAAATAAAAGGGTTACTTTATCTTTTCTTTTCGTTAGTTTAATTTCTGTAACGATCTGATAGATCGATATGTCCAATCAGAGATTGATACGTTAATTTAGGATCTATTTGCCCTCCCTCAGGTACCTATAGGAGAGGTACCCTCAAGATAAGCGGATCACTGTGCACTATAATATAACGACATAGTCAAGGCGTGGGGTGTGTGCACAGTGACAAGCTAAGGGAGAGGATTTTTTCAGTTATCTACGGGGTCTTTAACCTCTTATTTATAAGGATTCCCTCTTGGGCTTGTGTAGATCTCCCAGTTATAGTTAAGATTCAACTTCCTTTCTGTTGAGATAGGGACTCTATCCTGATTCAACTTCCTTTCTGTTGAGATAGGAACTCTATCCTTAGCAGCCTTACTGTTTCATATTGTTAGGATAATTGGGTAATTATCCTTTAAGGGATCCTTGGGTAGGTGGTTAGGATATGGAAATATTCCATAACAGTTGCCCCCCAGCCCGGTAGTTCGGAAGCTCGGACTGCTGGGGTGCCTAAGTTTGATTGACAGGTCGACCATACCGAGGTACTATGATCCTGCCTTGGGTCTGGTGCGACTACCTTTTCCTGGTTTAGCTTTTTATATTGGCTTCTTTCCTCTTGAAGTCTCTGAGTGGTGAGGCGGTTTTTGCCCTTCTTTTTTACTTTGAGCTCGGCTTCTCTTGCCGAGGCTCTTTAGTTTTGACTAGACTTATTGTCAGTCTTTTATATAGGCGTTCGCCTAAGTTTTAGGACGGCCTTTCGTGCCTCCTTAATAATTAACCCGACTTTCCACTTCCTGGCTTTAAGTGTCGTGGTTCCAGATTTGGCTCGGTTTCGCATACTATAGATTTGACCTTTTGCAAAGGTTTATAAGACTTTAGGGAGCACGGATTTTCTTAAAACGACTTCCCCCTTTTGGATTTGGCTTGCTGCCTATATCTTAATTTTGGGGAGGTCTTTCGAACCTTCTTGAACGATTAGTCCGACTTTGAATACCATGACTTCTCTTATTTTTGACGGACTTGGCTTCTTTTGCCATAATCTTGGATTCTTGAAAGAGGAGTTCGCCTCCTCGGTTTTTAAGCCTGAATACGTATACCGTGGCTTTTATTTTGAGCCCCGTTTCATTTGCGATGACTTTTTTATTTGAGGCCAGCCTGTTAGGCCTTTGTGGCCAAAACCTTAATGACTTGGCTTTTGCTGTTGTAGTCTTAAGTTATTAGGGCAGTTTTCTGCCTTCTTCATTTTGAGCCCAGCTCCACATACCGTGGCTTTCTTAAAATTGACTTGCCTTTTGCCTTGTCTACACTTTTGAAGGCATTATCTTTGCCTTTCTGATTTTAGCCCGGCTTAACATACCGTGGCTTTACTATTGGACTAGACTTTCTGTCATATTTTGTTTGAGCCCGGCATTGCATACCGTGGCTTTCTACTTTGAGCCACGCTTAATTAGCGGTGGCCTTTTTATCTGAACTCGGCTTCTTACGCCGTGGTTTCTTATTTTGAACCCCGCTTCATTTACGGTGGATCTTTAATTTGAGGCTGGCGTGTTAGGTCGCAAACTTTGTCATTTGACTTTGTTGCTAAAATATTGAATAGGAGCCTGACATCATATGCCGCCTCGATTTGGCTTTCATCTCAATTTGGGGTGTGATCTTTTTCCAGGATCACGATCTCTCCAAATTCGTCTTCTCATATTGGGGTGTGACCCTATAATCACATCTCTCCAATTTTTCTTTGTTTGCGGATCAGGGTGTGATCCTTTTGCTAGGATTGCATCTCTCTAATTTCATCTTCATTTTTATCTCAGATTGGGGTGTGATCCTTTTGTTAGGATCACATCTCTCCTTTCCTGTCTTCATTTTGATCTCGGAGCCTGAAGTTATGGCTAAGGCGGAGTTTGAAGTTCGAGGCCGAGGTCAAGTTTTTAAACTTGAAGCCTTTCATTGGGCTGAGCTCAAGGCTGAGGCCGAGCTAATAAAATTGAAGCCCTTAGTTGGGCTGAGTTGAAGCTCAAGGCTGATGCCGAGCTTTTAAACTTGAAGCCCTTCGTTGGGCTGAGCTCAAGGCCGAGGCCGAGCTAATAAAATTGAAGCCCTTAGTTGGGCTGAGTTGAAGCTCAAGGCTCATGCCAAGCTATTAAACTTGAAGCCCTTCGTTGGGCTGAGCTCAAGGCCGAGCTAATAAATTTGAAGCCCTTATTTGGGCTGAGTTGATTCCTTATGATTTACTGACCTCCAGGTCTTTATTTCTATCTCGGATTGGATCTCGCCATATCCGCTTCAACTTGGATTTTATTGGATCTCGCCCTACCTATCTCCATTTAATCTCCGATTTTCTTCTAACCATTTCTATCCCCGGGAGTGTCGGTTTTTATTTAATAACCATTTATATACCGGAGGGCCGGTCTTCATTTTGACTTGGCCTCTTTGGTCAAAGCCTTATATCTAAGGAGACACATTTTGCCTCTTTGAATTGCATTACTGGTTCTTGTACCAGCCATTTTTAAATTGGGCCCCTTCTTTTGTGGTGGCCTTTTTATCTGAACCCGGCTTCATTTACCGTGGTCTTTAATTGGAGTTGACTATATTCTCAATCTGCGGTGGGGGGTAGTATTTGCTTTAGTTTCCCATGTAGGCAGAGATGATGCTTTTACCATCATCATAATACTGGCTTCCGAAGAAGCCATTGCCGTATCTCTGAGTAAGGAAGACGCGGTTGCTTGGATAAGCAAGGAGCTCCTATTTTTCATCTGTGGGCCCATAAAAGCCATGGAATAAAACCATGCTGGGCTATCTCAATGTTGTCTAAATGATTTTTTCTTCAATGTTCAAGATATTTATTTTGCTGCCAAGTGGAATCAGCGAGTTGTACCCATCATTGATGGTATTGGCTTTTATATCCCACAATTACCCTTTCGGTGCTTGCATCTGTGAAGATAAGCTAAGGTATCCACTTGATAATATAATTCCCCACATGCCTTAGGAATGCAGGGTTTCCTTCAAAGATGTAGTGCCGGGTTCCAAGTCGGTAGTTTGGATTGTATCCCCTGGTTCTTTGCTTCTCAGATATGAAATGCTTGCATTGGGCCGAGAATCGGGCTTAAATTGCATCACTTTAGAGGAATAGATCGTGGCTTTCTTGCCATGAATCCTCCATGCTTTGGCATCATAAGCTTTTGCATCATCCTTCTTAGATCACGGATCTCAGCAGCTGCTGACGCTGGAATGAAAATGTCCCACAGATACGATTCCAAGGTCTTGAACTTTGGTTGCGTCAACAGTGATAAGGTTCTTCCCTGCTACAGAGTTCTTCCCTGCTTAAACCATGAATTTGAAAACCACGTGACTGGGACGTCTTCGTGATTATGATTATAATAAGGGAACTTTGTCTTTAGGAGTCAGATCCCTTGTTATTGGTGCGAGAATGACTACGAGCAAGTGTAGCCTCAAATATTCGCACACTAACAATTAGTCACAGTGCTTCTTTCCAGTTTTCGTTTCGAAAATTCGAACCGAATGAAAATTATGGGGGTAGATATAATTTGCCATCCTCAGAGCAAACCTGAATCCTTAACCGTGTTAAGGTGGATGAAGATGCTTAACCAGATATTGTTGTGTCGCTGCTGGCCAAGAGAATAATCTGGCAATTTCTTTTTCTTTGCGTCCCTTTTTTGTTTTGTTGATTTGCGGATTGTTTAGCAACCTCGGTTGGTGCAACACTAATCGCACCAATTAACCTCGATTTGCCATTGACTCCGGCTAGTGGCCTCAACAAGGCGGGGAGCTTGTCTGAGCAGAGATGAGGCCGAATTGATTATGATTGCGGCTGAATTTGAACCTGTTTGCAATCCGGATGCTTATTCTTGCATTGCATCTACAATTTTCATTAGTTGTACCATCTTCTCATGAAAGCATGATATCATACTATGCTGATTACGATGACAATGACTTTCAAGAGACAAAAAGCAAAACACAATACATTGGAAGGAATAACATTTATATCATGATGACAGCTAGTCATATTTTGTGCCCTTTTTGGCTCGGTGGAATAATGTTTAAACACAATCTCCAGACAAATTAATAATTTCCGAAGCCAATTTCAAAAACTCATACTCCATGATCGAATGAAGAGTAATATACAATTGCCCGAGAAAGAATATCAACATATTGATATCTTTAACCCGAAAAAAGGATATTTATTTGACGAAAAAAATGACCGCTCTCCTCAATATTAATATAAGAAATTAAAAGAAAAGAGGTGGAGATAAATTTACTGGCATGTGCTATTTGGTTCGACATGTGTGGCCTCTGTCAAACACCAATTTAGCTGCATCTCTTCGTTGGTATTGGGTTCATTCAAAAATACCCATTCTTGGCACAAAAAATATCATTCATCCAAATAAATTCATTCAGCAAGATATATACGGCATATCCAAGGATGGTGCCAAATATTTTCTTTCAAAGTGATGTTTATGCTTTCTTTTGCAATAAACCAAATATATAAAAGTTGCTCCACAAATAAAAGTCAAATCATATATCAGCTTTGAAATTCCTAGTTGCACCGATGGGGTTTTTAATAGCCTTCATATTAGTTTGTTGGCAGCCCCACGGATTATGCCGAGAATGTCTGCTTCCTTGAGCTAAGCATTTGATACAATATGTCCAACCATAATATTATCATAATGATTATGCACAACCATGCAATATATACCAAGTATACTGAGTCAAGACTTATCAAGAAGCCATATTAAATGTGTGCTAAAATTATGCCAATCAAGCAAGAATCTTATTAGAATTAATTGCACAATATATATTATATTCATACTGCACTGAATGATTCTGACTTCCTTGCAAAAAGCATGCTTTCCAGTCAAAATCAATCAGCGATTTGGGATCAGGTTGATGCCACACGCTTATAAGAAAAATCAATCAAATTAAGATAGAGGAAATATTCCCTTCTCAGAATCATGTTTTGCTAAGGTGGATCTTTTTTTTTTAAATATTATTAAAAAATGGATCTCTTTCTCAAATATTGATAAAAAAGGTGGATCCTCTCATCAATTAAAATTTAAAATTTTAAAAGCAAAGAGACTTAGCTTTGGCTCTTTGTTTGATTTGCCTCCTTCTTTTTAACCTCGACCTCGGCTACGATCTTGTTTGGATCTCAGCTTCCGATGGCAGCGCCGGTCACAAATTTGATCTCGGTTCCATTTTCATCATGCTCGTTGAGATTGGCTTTCATATGTCGGATTACGAACTCTAGTCCGCTTTGAGCCGTTGATGAGCTTTATTTTTTTTCCTTTGCGCCCATCGTATTAGGATTTGGTTACGGCTTTTGCGCCTTCACCATTATTGGGTGGGAATCGAATTTTATCGTTTCCCACAGACGGCGCCAATGTAACGATCTGGTAGATCGATATGTCCAATCAGATATTGGTATGTTAATTTAGGATCTATTTGCCCTCCCTCAGGTACCTATAGGATAGATACCCTAAAGATAAGCGGATCACTGTGCACTATAATATAACGACATAGTCAAGGCGTGGGGTGTGTGCACAGTGACAAGCTAAGGGAGAGGGTTTTTCAGTTGTGTACCTGGGGTCTTTAACCTCTTATTTATAAGGATTCCCTCTTGGGCTTGTGTAGATCTCCCAGTTATAGTTAAGATTCAACTTCCTTTCTGTTGAGATAGGGACTCTATCCTGATTCAACTTCCTTTCTGTTGAGATAGGAACTCTATCCTTAGCAGCCTTACTGTTTCATTTTGTTAGGATAATTGGGTAATTATCCTTTAAGGGTTCCTTGGGTAGGTGGTTAGGATATGGAAATATTCCATAACAATTTCACTACCGGTTTGCAAAAGGTTGCTGTTTGCCGTGAATTGCCTTAATAGAAGAAATCAAAATTGTCAAATTTGAGAATTTAGGTAAACTGGCGTAGTTTAAGTACACTCAAATCGTAAACTGATAAAGAGTTTGCAAACTTAAAATATACTTTAAAAAAAAAACCTAATAGATAAACATAATTTAATTAATGGCATTATCAATTATTAATATTCAATGTTTAACTTAATGAAAATAATAGAATAAATGTATAACTTAATACTTATTGTAATTATTAAATTATACTTAGCTCAACTTAAATAATTTTGTAGTTTGACAAATATAGGACAAAATCAATGATTGAAAAATATAACTAAAGCTTCATAGTTCATAACCAATATATATTGAAAAACATAGAAATTCAACCTAAATACCTATTGAAATAAATAAAAAATGTCCACAAATTAGACGCTAAAACCATGTACAAAATATAGTTTCCTAATCTCGCCAATAGAATCGAGAATTTATTAATTTTGTCAGAGCTCACTTGAACTTGTACTCGTAAAAACTTTGTTACTTTCATATACAACGAATCAACGATTATCAACTCAAAAGACACAACAATAAATATCAGAAAAAAAAGGGTTTCATTTAGCTTACCAAAAAAAAAAAAAGGGTTCATTCCATATATATATTTTGATCGACCACGACGGAACCTTGCTCGTTAAGATATTAATCCTCTCTCTAAATCTCAAAAAGTTACTCCTTTCAGAAAATATCTATGTTATTAAAATGATGACTTGGATGCTTCTGTAACATTTTTGGGTAAAGTGTGTGTCATTTTAAAGTATGTAAAGTTGTGTCGTTTTAAGAGAGTGAAAGAGATATATAAAGGAGGAAAGAGAGTTGACAAAAAAATAAATGTGTGGGTCCCACCTCTTTGTGAGAGTGAAAGGATATAAGTTGTATCATTTAAAAAAATAAACATTTTTCCAAAAGCAACCAAACAGTAATATATATATATATATATATATATATATATATATATATATATATATATATATATATATATATATATCGTTGTATCTCTTCTATTGCGGCAAAATTTGGGAGTTAGCAGCTGACCCAAAAACTTGGTGGGTCCCACCATTTAAAAAAATAAAAATAATGATAAGATTAAAGAAACAATTGCCATCAGTGTATGGCAGTAGAAGATCACTTGTGCATTCACAGCAAAAGATATATATATATATATATATATATATATATATATATATATATATATATAGGGTTTGTTTTTCTCATGTGACATAAGAAAATAAACCCTTCCTACACACACCATAAAAAGGTGTGCCACTTATTTTTTTTTGTTTTTTTAAATAAATGGATCCCACACTTGATGTATCTATGACAAGAGATTTGAGTTCTTCTGCAACATGAGATTTACTTTTCCCTATATATATATATATATATATATATATATATATATGCAGGATCCTTAGACATCAGTGTCAAATTTTAAAATTTGACACCAGATCCCAACCATTGATTTTTGTCAATCAACGGTTATCATTTATTGGAATTAAAAATTAATTAATGAGTGTAATTCCCAATAAATGATAACCGTTGATTGACGAAAATCAACGGTTAGGATTTGGTGTCAAATTTCAAAGTTTGACACCGGTGTCAAAGGATCATATCCCATATATATATATATATATGAAAAAGTATTTTTACATCCACTTTAAATAACATTATCTACAGTTATTCCTTTTTAACTAAATTTACCCAGTAAGACATAGTTATAACAATAAAGCTGTTAGTTTTTTTCTCTTTCCTCGGACATTGTCGCATGATGCGGCGGACAGAGAAAATGCAATTTTTATATCTTACTGGTCAGACTTAGGATCATTTTACACCAGCGTAAGTTACACTCTCAATCTTGTCCATTGATCTCACTTATATCTAAGGGCTCTAACTTTTTAGTAATGTGAGCCATTGGATACAAGTGGATCAATGGTCAAGATTGAGTGTAAGACTTCTTCTAACTCTTACATCGGTGTAAGAATATCATGCCCTATATATATATATATATATATATATAGGGGCAGGATCATCTTACACCGGTATAAGAATAATAAGTCTTATACCAAATCTTAACCATTGCTTTTCTGCATCTAACGGTTAAGATTTATTAGGTCAAACTCATTAATTAATTCTTAATTCCCAATAAATCTCAACCGTTAGATGCACGAAAATCAACGGTTAAGATTTGGTGTAAGATTTATTATTCTTACACTATTGTAAGTTGATCATATCCTATATATATATATATATATTAGGGTTTACATTTCTGCGGCTGCTGTACGTGCAACAATCAAATACTTGCCATATATATACTTGAAAGAATTAAATGTGAGAAATCATAACCATACAAAGGATGAAAGCATTAAATGTGGGGAATCATAACCATATATCTGTCGTTGTTGTACGTAAAGTGGCTTCAAAAATGATTTTACCATATATATATATATATGTATATAGGGTTTATCATCTATCATTTAACATGACCACAAAAAATTTCCTACGCACACAACATTTTGTGGGACCCGCAGCAAAAAAACAAACAAACTCCGGCACGTAAAACAAATCTCTATAACATAACAGAATCACTTTTCCTACAACATAACTCTTATAAAACCCACACACACACACACATATATATATATGGGTCAAGATCAGTTTACACCAGTGTAAGTTACACTTTTAATCTTGTCTGTTGATCTCACTTATATCTAAGGGCTCTAATTTTGAAGTAACGTCAGCCATTGGATACAAGTGGATCAATTATCAATGGTCAAGATTGAGTGTAAGACTTCTAACTCTTACACTGTTGTAACAATATCCTGCCCCTATATATATATAGGGAAAATTAAAAATTCAGTCACTGGACCGTCCAGTGCACTAAGTTCTCCCGCGAGAATTTAGTGCAATAAATATTGTAATGGTGTTCTTCAGGTGTTCTCCCGGGAGAACATAGTTATAATATTTACTATAACTGTGTTCTCGCCGGAGAACTTAGTGCACTGGACCAAATCTTACATCCAGACCAAATCTTACATCCAGTTACTGTACTCTCTCTAAACCCTATATATATATATGGGTTTAGTGAGTGTACAGTGACTGGATGTAAAAATCGGTCCAGTGTACTAAATTTTCCCGCGATAACACAATTAAAGTAAATATTATAACTATGTTCTCTCGGGAGAACACCATTAGAACACCATTATAATATTTAGTGCACTAAGTTCTCGCGGAAGAACTTAGTGCACTGGATCGTCCAGTGATTGAATTTTTATTTTTTCCATATATATGGGGTTTACATTGCTGCAGCTGTTGTATGTGAAGCAATCAAATACTTGCCATATATATAATTAAAAGCATTAAATGCAGGGAATCATAACCATACAAAGGATGAAAGCATTAAATGTAGGGAATCATAACCATACACTTGTCGTTGCTATACGTAAAGCGGCTGCAGAAATAATTTGACCTATATATATATTGGATATTATCTATTAGTTCATCGATTACTCGATTAGCGATTTAATCTGGGTAGGACCATAAGGACGGCAAAGCTCTCCTTGCCAAGTTTTAAACACAATTGGATTCATATAGACTACAACTCAATACCATTGGTTAAGTTGAAATAACAACAACCCCTTATTAGTTGATCTGTCTACTTCCTAATAATGTCCATTTTGTTATTTTGTTACCCAAAAGATGTCAAGCCAGTTTTGTCTAAGATCATGGTTGATGATCCAAGGATGAGTCATCGAACAAAAAGGTGAAGATTCAAAACATCCCACTTTACATCCCTTTAAATACCTCTTAAGGAATACAAGGGATTGATAAACTCAAGCAAGCATAGATTCCTTAGAAATCCAGTAGCTCTAACCATTCCTCTTCAATAAAACCAAGTCCTTTACAAATCATCAAAATTCAGACATGAACACTTCACTTCTTCATTCTCTAATTATTGGAACCCCAGTCAGCTTGGCAACATATAATCAACTGCAGAAGTTATTCAAGAGATGCTTACCTGATCCTGCCACATCATCAAAGCAAAGTAACACCTTCTTTCCTTTACACATAATTAAACATCAAATTTCATTATCTAGTTATTGCTTTACCAATTTTTAGATCTTATTCATTGTTCAGGTGGAGTATATTCGGTTATAAACAAGATTGGAAGGAAGGCTGATAGTCTTTCACAAGGAGTAAAAGAACATGGTGAGTATTCTTGTAAGCTTGAGATATGTTTCCAAGTGATATAGCACTATGAGGTGCTATATATGAGAACCATGCAATTTAACCAATAAAGATAGGAATGAGGGTGATCCTTATATATTTACAAAGAGGTTGTTTTTTGGATTCGAACGTGTGACTCTTCAGTTACAAAGAAACAAGTTTAATTTACCACTATTTTAGGCTTCAATCTAAATTTGATTCACTTGAAATTTCAGTGAAAATGGGGCCAACAATAACTGGCACAGTTATGGGGAAGTTAAGTCTTGGGGCTAGAATTCTTCAAGTTGGTGGAGTAGAGAAAATCTTTAACCAATACTTTACTGTGAGAAAAGGGGAGAGATTGTTGAAAGCTTCACAGTGCTATCTATCAACCACATCAGGCCCTTTAGCAGGTCTTCTCTTCATCTCCACAGAAAAAGTTTCCTTTTGCAGTGAGAGATCAATTAAAGCCTATTCTCCAAATGGTGAAATGTGCATGATCCGCTATAAGGTAAATCATGAAATAATAAACACACAAACATTTTATATTATATCTCTCTGATTTTCCCCTGCTCCAAGAATTGTTTGCATAATTTGTATTCATATGAAGGGCCGGCTTGGCTCAGCGGTAAGCTTGCTTGCCGTGGTGTGTCAGGTTGCGGGTTCGAATCAGCCTCTCTGCAAAAAGCAGGGGAAAGACTGCCTAGAGTATTCCCTTCCCCAGACACTCACGAAGTGGGTATTTGAACTGGGTCGGCCTTTTTTTTTTTAATTTGTATTCATATGAAAAGTTATGTGTCTTGCATAGGTTGCAATTCCACTAGAGAAGATCAAGTGCGTGAACCAAAGTCAAAATGTTCAGAAGCAAACACAAAAGTATATAGAGATAGTTACAGAAGACAATTTTGAGTTTTGGTTTATGGGATTCTTAAAATATCAGAAAACTTTCAAGTATCTTGAGCAGGCAATTTCTCAAGCTTAGGATGAACAGCTGAAGCCAACACTCTTGTGCTTAGAGATCCAAGACTTGAATAATCCGAAACATATTAGAATATAGATGAAAGGAGGAACTAAGCTACATATTATAGGCTTGGAGCTCTAAGGAGGAGGTCATGCATGGCAGAAGAAAAATAATGCATATGCTGACTCACCATGAAGTGGAAAAGAAGAGGAAAATAATGTGAAATGAGGTAGAAAACTATGAGGGAATCCCAAGAACCAAGGAAGTTCAGTGATGCAGCAAGATTAGCAGGGGATATGAGATAATGAGTAGTGTATATGTTTTGGGGAAGGACCCGTTTACAAATTTCTTTTTTACAAATTTTGTATATAAAGTATAAGTAAATAAAAAATTTGTAAATATAACATTCCCCTGTATTTTGTATATAAAGTAGAAGGTAAAAGTAAAACGGGTCATTGTTGCCTTATGCTATTTGCAACTTAATCAGCATTTTATTTTTTATTTTTCATTTTTAGTACTAGGGGAGTAGCCAAAATGATGTACAAATATTAGTTTACATATATTAATTTTGGTAGAAAAATAGCTGTTGTGGCCAAAATCTTTGAACATTCAGTTCATTTACACTTTGGTTCTAAATTTCACATTTTAAAATTGAGGAGGGATATTCTTATTATCAAAATTTTCAACTACCAACTTATTACCTATCTAATCACCATTGAATCTACATTTTCTCTCTCTTCATAAACTTTTTAGCATTCTCTCTCCTTAATCCAATGATGATTAAATTGGTAGTAAGTTGGTAGTGGAAAATTTTGGTAGTAAGAATATCCTACCTCTTTAAAATAACTCTTGCATCATTTTCTAGTCAATAAAATTATGTTCATTAAAAAAAGATTGTATAATAATTACTCTAAAATCTAAGAACATGTTTTGTATATATAAGTTCTTCAGAGTATTTTTTATTTTAAAAAAAGCTCTCTCGATCCGAAAATTTTTATTTTTATATAATTTAAATAGAAAATAACCTTTCTAATCACGTGATAGATTCAGCATGGATATGGAGAATATGTTTATAATGTAATAGGAAACGTAAATGCAGTTACAAAGTTTAATTAAAATTAGACCCCAATCTCTTTCAGAGTTGACGGAGAAATTGCATATTACTCACTAACAAAATTTTCATATCGACCAAGGGTATTTGAATTCACGTTCTTACAAAATATGGATCAAATTCTTAACCAATTGTGGCTACCTTTATTCGCAGAGAAACTTTTTCTGGATATACTGTAAGTTACCGACTTCCTCATGCATGATGTAATTCTGGTTTATGCAAGTATACGCGCTTTCTTTCTTCACTTTTCTTATCTTAGTAGAAGTTAAACTTTCTAGCGTCAGAAAGGTAGCATTCCAGCTAAAAGCTTTAATGACACCTTCCCTTACATTTTAATAAATTAAAAAAAAAAACAAAAAGTGACGCCGGCCTTTCTTCCCTTACATTTTAATAAATTAAAAAAAAAAAACAAAAAGTGACGATAGTTCAACTTTTGTCATAATGAAAGGCATTCCCAACAAAACAATATATTATCTAGAGGAGAGTTTTTTTTTCAAATTTATAAACTATATTATGCAATGTTATTCGAACCGGATCGGTCATTCATCCGGTAGAGGTATCGGGTCACTGGGTCAATGGTTCAACCGGTGGGTTACGAGTTGAACCGCATGAACCGGATATATATGTATAAATTTATATTTTATACTTAATTTTATAATAAATATATTAAATGGTGCCTTCTACAAATTAACCTAATGTAATTTAGTGGTATTTGCTATGTTGTTTATCCTAATGGAAGGGGTTCAAATCCCATTACATGCAATTTTTGAAATAATTCTCTTTAACTTAAAAGTTATATAATAAATATATTAAATGGCGTATATTAAAGATTTTGTAACTAAATTTGAAAAACCAGTTTGTAGAGAAAACCCGATTGAGTATAATTATAAGAATTTGTAAACAAAAAATTTATAAATATAATTTCTTCAATTATCTATTATAATTTTCTTCTTCTCCGATTTCCGGCTTCCCGCCAAAGCTAAAAGATCGCATGTTTATATTTTTGAATTCCTAATAATCTAGAAAGATTGCCATGGAAAACACATAAATATAAATTCCATAAACTGGACTATGTTCCTATATTATTTCTATTTTTGGCTTCTTAATTAATACTCCCTACATACCTTTGGCCAAAAAGAGTAAACATGATACTGTTATCAAGATGAAAGTAAATCACTAACATCATATTTGCTTTGCAAGAATGCAAGTTTTATTATGTGCCTCATTTTACATAATCAAGAATGAAGCATGCCAGCCACTCCCCTTTAGAATACATAGGTGAATTCTGAGATTCCAAAAATTTGTATAAAATCAGTCTACATATCATAGGATAAATGAATTATCAATGCACTGAACTTCAGTGCATTAGTTGCACCAAAGATTTTGTCCCCACCGCTCCCCCAATAGTATATAACATGCCGGGGGGTTGCATTGAAAATCAAGAACCTTATTCAACCACACGAAAAACTTTTTTCTTCCCTTAATCTTTTTGTTTCTTATTAAAGATGAGGTGGACCTCTATATACCTTTTTTTTTTTTTTTTGCGCAATAGCAACCAAATATACGGGCTATCTTCAAATTCTAAAAACTTTCTTTTGATCGTCTTCGTGATGATCCAAAGTTGACTCATCCAATAAAAAGTGATTACTGTTGGATCGATTTCTATATTAGGAGCAAAACAAATAAATAACTCACTGATAAAGGAGCTGAAAACTCTATTTCTATTATCTCTTTCACAGGCTATATATGATATGAAATACAAAGGACCTATTTATAGGCCAAAATACAAAAGTTTAAAGATCTCAAACAACACAACTCTTTATAACTAAAAAGACATAACTCTTCACCAAACTCTAAGCATAATAATTGTCCACTAACACAAACCTAAGGACGTGACTCTTCACCAGAAAACACTTCACATTTCTATTTCCTATTTTCTATTGTTTATCTCATTAAGATTTAACCCAACAAAACTCCCCCTTAAATTTTAATTCTTCTTTTTGAATTTTCCACCGGTTGATTTTTTTCGCGCCGCTTCCATGTTGCATTCCTGTTGATTTTTTCGCGCTGCTTCCATGTTGCATTCCTTTCTTCAATTTTTCTTTTGTCCGGCGGTTCCTTCATTGGTGGAAGATAGGCAGTCTTGAATTTTTCTCCGTTGACCTCATCCTCCGATATACTTCCACATCCATTCTTACACGTATGATCATCACACAAGTCATCATACTGATCAGTATCTGTAGCACTATAACGTCCCATTAGGTTTACAACATCTATGCCATTTTTAATACTTTCAGATTCAACAAGTGCTACATTAATAGCACGTTGGGCCTCATCAACCACAGTAACCCCATCACTCATTGAGAACCATTGATTCCCATCATCAAGCAAATAACTCAACGAATCATTTTCTGATTCTGCCCCACGATCTTCTTCTGGTTTACGCTCGAGCCAAAATGATTCTGCCATAAATGTAACTCTAGGCTCCTCATCGTCGGGTTCCCTATCCACAATCACACCTTCCATTTTTCCGCTCTCAGTTTCTTCATCGCCGGGTTCTTCTTCAACAAGTCCAGCTTCCACGCGCCTCATCGATAGAATCTCAGACCACCGTCCTCCAGGGAAATGTTCTCTTTTTGGTGGTATCGACATCTTCCACCATAAATTAAATGCAGTCTCCGACTACTGACTTCCAACCCGAACCGCGCCTATGTCGGTCTGTGCCATCAACCTCATCACGCCGGGATCGAGCTCTTCTCCAAAACATGAATTCGGTGATTTAGTCGGGATCTCCCCTATCCCGGTTATCAACACGGAACTCGGATTCGCGGTCTCCTCCATGCCGGTCTCCATCAAGCACCTCGGCTTCTCAATCTCCTTTCCGATTTTCGACTCTGTCTCCAGACACTCATGTTTCGCGAAGTCTTCTACCTCGACAATGGACTCGTCGTTCCCGTCCTTCTCCGCTTCGATCTCGGCTCCTTCGTTCTCCTCATTTTTTATCTCGGCTCCTTCGTTCTCATCATCTTCTATCTCAGCTCCCTTGGCCGCAGTCATCTCCATCGTCTTCTTCTCCGAGTCGTCTCTTACGCGCTCCGACACGTGAATCTCCTCCGCGGATGCGTTGCCGTTGGCAACCTCGGATTCTGTCATCTCGGTCTCTTCTTCATCCGCATCATTCTCCTCATCTTCATCATCATCATTGAAGATTTCATCTTCTTCATTAACCAGATCAAAACGTACAGGCAAGTATTTTGCTATGAAGGCCATTAGAAAATCCTTCCACATATTATTAAAGTCGCGGCAGTTCCATGTACGGAACCATTTGATTGCGCTTCCTCTGAGTCTTCTCATGGCTACCTGCCATTTGTCCTCCGTCCAGATTTTTTCTTTCCGAAAAAGTTCCTTCAAACAAAGAAGTCAATCTAATGCTTCATCCTTATCTCCATGGAAGAGTGGCACCTCCAACTCACTCTTTTTCTCCATAACTCTTATACCAATTTGTTGGATCGATTTCTATATTCGGAGCAAAACAAATGAATAACTCACTGATAAAGGAGCTGAAAACTCTATTTCTATTATCTCTTTCACAGGCTATATATGATATGAAATACAAAGGACCTATTTATAGGCCAAAATACAAAAGCTTAAAGACTCCAAACAACACAACTCTTTATAACTAAAAAGACACAACTCTTCACCAAACTCTAAGCATAATAATTGTCCACTAACACAAACCTAAGGACATGACTCTTCACCAGAAAACACTTCAAATTTCTATTTCCTATTTTCTATTTTTTAACTCATTAAAATTTAACCCAACAATGACTCACTGCCTTTTCTTTTAGTAATATTTATACACTCATGCAGAGTACAAGGATTCATCAACCAAAGTGAGGAATGCTCTTGCATACTATTCACAAGCCAAACATTGATCAATAAGATCTTCCAAGACAATAGGTAAAGGGGAAACTTAACAAAAACAATAGATATGAAGGCTTCACTACTTCTTCAGGAGTTAGTTACTGGCATTCCTATGACCTCAACAGCATACCATTTTGGGAACTCATAAAAAAAATACTTGCTTGATTCTTCTAGCACAAAATCAGAGCAAAGTAGGGAATCCTCTCTTCTAAGATTTTTTACTTTCCTCTTTTTCTTTTTTTTCTTTTTTTGTAATAATCATGGACTACACTCTTGTCATTTCAGGTAAAGTAAATTCTGTTCTGACTAGAATGAACAAGTTTAAGAGAAAGGCTGACAATTTTGCACATGGAATCCGACGGCATGGAATTCAATGCATCTTCCACTTACAATATGACACGTGTTTTATTTTTGTCAAATCATTAATAAATAATTTATTTTAAAATTAGGTGAGAGAGTGATTTGACAAAAAGTAAGATACATGTCTGAAAAAATATACCGAAAACTCGGTGCATCCGTAACACTGAAGATATTCTCGAGAGCTACTGTATCGTAAAAGACTGATTTTCAATTTATGACTTTTTGCTCATTTGTATAGCAAGCATTGTATTGTTTAATACTTTATGCAATTGAATTGCATGTACTCAAACATTTATGTAATTTACCATGATTTGAAATTGTTACTGTAACATGCAGTGAGACCGGGGCCAAAGTTAACTGATACATTAAAAGGGAAACTAAGATTGGGAGCTAGAATTCTACAGGTTGGAATAGTAGAGAAAATCTTCATGCAACTATTTAGTGTTGGAGAAAGGGAGTGATACCAATTTGTTAGAATTGGTATCTTCACACAGATGCAAGAGACAACCACACAAATATATCTTCATTGTGTGATTGTCTCTTGCATTTGTGTGAAGATACCAATTCTAATAGGGAGAAGGTGTTGAAAGCATCACAGTGCTATATATCAACCACATCAGGTCCTATTACCAGGCCTTCTCTTTATATCAACTGATAAAGTTGCTTTTTGTTGTGAGAGATACATTAAGATATCTTCTCCCAAAGGAGAATTGAGTAGAATCCATTATAAGGTGATTTTCTTAGATCCTTGTAAGATATAATGTCAATGCAGTCAGTGGCGGGGTCACTCCCATGCCGGCAGGTGCCTTGGCACTGCTTGGTTTTAAAATTTTTATTTATTATATGTAAATATATAATTAATTATAATTAACAAAGATTAAATTTATAATTTGGCACCACCTAAATAAAATAATTGTATTTATGTTTTCAATCACAAAAATAAAACCCAATACCCAAGTCTTTTTACCTAACCCATAAATTAAAATCACTTTCAAAGTCCTAATTTGTGACTTACAATTGCAATCAGGTTTCTCTCTCTCGTTCCTTTTTTCATCTGACTTGTTGCACAACTTGCTAGCTCTGTGAGACTTCGATCGAAATAGCAATGACTTAGGAAATGAAAAGATGGAAGAATCAAACTAAAATATATTTTGTAAATAGAAAAGTATAACGAAGGAGAATCCCTTTAACTCTAAATGTTGTCTGTATGCTTTAATTTATAGTTAATATCTCAATTATAAAGTGAAATTTATAGAAAAGTATTATATTTGTATGTATTTCCATATCCTTATGACAATACTTGGTTCATTACTTATCATGCTATGGGAGGAAAGTGAAATTCTTATGTTTGAAATGCTTACCCAAAAGGTTATTGCCTTTTTATATGTTTGCTTTGATATATAATCATTCAGAAAAATATTTCTGCACTTAATGCATATAAGTTATCTGCATTTATTCTCAGAATAACGGCGTTTTGGGATTGAAAAATTAAAAGATTATAATTATAAAGACTATAATAATCCTATAATAAATTAAAATTACAAAAACACCATGATTTACGTCCCAAAACGACGTTGTATTGGGCTTACTGCAGATAACTTATCTACAATGACCGCAGAAAAAGCGAACCCATAATCATTAACGATTGTTCATTTGAATTTTCAATGTTATGTGATATTATTTAATACATAATTTAGATAACTATGTTAGAATTCATAATATTATTTTTTTGATTAATTTGTATAATTACGATAAATATCTTAATAATTTGATATATTAAAAAAATTTGGCACCACCTAAATTTTCCTGGCTCCGCCACTGCAATAGCTTTCTTTCACTATTTGATCATGTTACTTTATTTCCTAGAGGCTTTGCTAACATATAACTTCAAATCTATTTGTCATTTGAGGTCGTGATTCCACCTGAAAATATGAAGTGTGTCAACCAAAGTCACAATGTGATGAAATCTTCACAAAAGTACATAGAAGTAGTTACTGTGGATAATTTGGATTTCTGGTGGGGTTTCTTCAAGCGCTTTACACTTCTCCAAGAAGAGAATTTTTGCAGCTGAGAGAAGAAAAATGGGACCTACCGTTTTTAGAGAAAAAAAGAAAGAAAAGAAATGGCTCATTTTTTCATGTGAGAGTAGCAAGAGAAGTTGGCTTTTGCAGTCACATGAGAAGTTTTATACGGTTTCTTAAATTATCATATTCAAATATCTTCAGCAGGCTACGATGTCTCATGCGTAGATGGGTGAAAAAGAAGAAGCACATTGTTCATTTTCTCTGCTTCATCGGTTATTATTTGTTAAGTTGCAAAGACTTCAAGATATGTACAAATATTGTGCACATATATATAGTTAATAATAAAAAAAATGTATACTCAATTTTGGACTATATTGTGAAACAGATAATGTTAGGTCCTTGAAATTTTACAATCAAACTTTACAAATTTACCCGTCAAATTTTTATCATGGGCTATATTTAGCTCAGGCGAACTCTGTTAAATCTGTGAGAATATTCAACTGTTATCGTCTGAACTGACAAATAATTTGACTAATATGCATTTAAATAATACATATTCCCATAATAAACAGCAATATGTCTCTTCTTAGTTGGAATTTTGGTCCGAGAACAACACATAATAATCTTAAATTTCGTAGTCAATTTAATCCTAAAATATAACATGTATAATAATTTTTATATCTATAATTTGGGTTATAAGGCTTGTCCAGAAGCTTAATTGATGAGGACATATAAGGTGGCATGATCAAGGCAGGCAGGCAACAATGCAGCATGGATATGCAAGGTCTAAGAGACAGGCTGAATTTTGGGCATAAATTTCATTCTTAGTTGATTCAAACCGCCCACTTCTTCTAACTTCATATCATTAACTCTTGAGGCTTTTATTGATTGCCAACCGAGATATATATATATATATATATATATATATTTATGAGGTAGGATCCTTTGATACCGGTGTCAAATTTGTTTGACACCTCATCTGAGAGCCGTTAGATCAAAAAAAAATCAATGGTGTCACATGCTTACAAATCAGAGTCGTTGATTTTTTTTATCTAACGACTCTCAGATAAGGTGTCAAACTTCAAATTTGACACCGGTGTCAAATGATCCTGCCCATATGGGGTTTGATTTTCTCATGTTGCATAATAATTGAATTCTCATGTTGTGACTCAATTGGTGCTGGACCTCACATTTATTAAAAAAATAAAAATAAAAGAAAAGCTTTGCACACAAATCAAAGGGTCACAAACATGAGAATTCAATTCTCATACAACTTGAGAAAATGTTTTCCCATATATATATAGGGGTAAACATTTCTACAGCAACTTTAGATAAACTTATCTACAGCTGCCATCTTTAACTATGTTCTCCCGGGAGAACATAGTTAAAAATGACAGCTGTAGATAAGCTTATCTAAAGTTGTTGTAGAAATACTTTTCCTATATAAGGGTGATAATAAGGCCAGGGGCCTTAGGCCTGGACCGTTTCGGCCCAGCTCGGCCCAGCTTTTTTATTTATTGGACCCACACTTATACTCATGCAAAAGCCTTTTTATTTAAAAGGCGTCAGGCTTCCATAGCCAAGCCCGGCCTTGAAGCCTTGGAGGCTGACCCGTATACAATAAATTTATTTAATTTTTATATTTTTATATTAATCATTTGAGATAGCGAGTGCCACTTTTCATAACTACTAACAATATTTCATAATTACTAACAACGATTGGTAAAGAAATAAGAGATATGAAGATGAAGATATAAGATGTAGAAAAAGAAAGATTAAAAATGATAAAAAAAAAAGATGAAGGTAATTCCGTTGCTGATGCTTTGGCAACCAAAGGGAGACTATTAGACACTTGGGGTCTACAGCTTTTCTTGAAGTCCCTATGGATTGTAGAGAGCTGTTTGCTAGAGATTTGATGGGCACTACTTGCCCCAGACTCTGTTTTGTTTCTAGTTCTGTTAATTTCCCCTTTGTTAAAAAAATTAAATTAAGGAAAAGCAACGTAAAGTAAAGTAAATGTGCCGTTTTTATTTTGACTTTTTAATATTAATATGTTTTTTTATTATAAAAGAAATAACTATTATTTTCTTACAAAAAATACATACGAGTGCATGATTAATGGGTTAAATATTGCTGCAAATTGAAAGGTAAGGTTTTTATTTTTAATAAATAAATAGGCCACAGGCTTAAGACAGACTTTTATTTTTTGTAAATGAACCAGGCCACAGGCTAATATTATATTCGTAATAGGCTAAGGCCAGTCTGACACAATTAAATACAGGCTTGGTCCGTTAAAATCAAAGCTCGGCTCGGCTCGGCCCGTTATATATATATATATATATATATATATATATATATATATATATATATGTAGGTCAGGATCATTTTACACCAGTGTAAGTTACACTCTCAATCTTGTCCGTTGATCCCACTTATATCTAAGGGCTCTAATTTTTTAGTAGTGTGAGCCATTGGATACAAGTGGATCAGTGGTCAAGATTGAGCGTAAGACTTCTAACTCTTACACTAGTGTAAGAATATCCTGCCCATATATATATATATATATATATATATATATATATATATATATATATATATATATATATATGGGTCATGATCATTTTACACTCGTGTAAGTTACACTCTCAATCTTATCCGTTGATCCCACTTATATCTAACGGCTCTAATTTTTTAGTTATGTGAACCACTGGATACAAGTGAATCGATGGTCAAGATTGAGTGTAAGACTTCTAACTCTTACACCGATATAAGAATATCCTGTCCCTATATATATATATATATATATATATGGGATCTCTCAAGTCACCGGAGATAAAGTTATCTCCGGTGAGTCCAAAACGACGTCATTTTAGGATGAAAATCAATGTGTTTTTATAATTCTAATATAATACAGGGTTATATTAGTCTTTATCATTATAATTTTTAAATCTTATAACCCAAAACGACGTCGTTTTGAGCTCACTGTAGATAACTTTATCTCCAGTGACTTGAGAGATACTTTTCCCATATACATATAGCGAGAGAGAGAAAATATTTTTCAAATAACTTGAGATATATTTATCTCCGTCCACGCCAAAACAACGTCATTTTGTTTATTTATTTCCTTATATTAATTGATTTACCTTAGAATGGTTATGATTCTCTCTTTCTCTCTTTTCCTTCATCACTGATCCATCTTTGTACGATTATAATTTAGTAACTGAAAATAAGTTATCTCAAGCTGTTTGAGAAACGATAAGCTCATATGTGTGTGTGGCTTTAATGTTTCCACGGTGAATGCAGATAAGTTATTTATATTTACTCCTAAAATGACGTCATTTTAATATTGAAATCTTAAAAAAATTTAAATATAAAAACTATTATAATCTTAAAATAAATTAAAATTATAAAAAAACCTTAATTTTAGAGTCTAAAACGATGTCGTAACACTCTTTTTTTTTATAAATAGTGGACCTCACCACATGTGTGTCTATAACATAAGAGATTTTCTCTTATGTAACATGAGATTAGATGAACCCTATATATATATATATATATATATATATATGGGATAGGCTATTGTGCCTACTCTCATTTTGCCTACCTTTACCTACCCCTCTCAACATCGTTGGATTACAATCTCATCTAATGGTTCAGATTCAAAAGATAAATAAAACTTTTTTACTATTTTTCTCTCTCTATCTCCATTCTCTCTCTCTCTCTTACTCCACCCTTATTCTCTCCTCGCTTGTGTGCGATGAAAAAGACGCCCAAGTCTACATTTTACGTTTACGAAAATATTCTTTATCCTTTGTCCATGCACTTGTACTCTGAGAAGGGCCGAATTGGAAAAGAACACGTTAGTTGGAGTATATAAATTAAAATGATAGAATTTGCCAGAGCATGTTAGGGTTCATGTAGCACCTTCCATCTCAGAATGAAATTGATAACTTTGTCCTTTTCCCATCTTAGGGTGGTTTCTGTATATTTGGATTTTTGATTTTGTTGCCTTTTACGGCGGTGTTGCTTGTCGATGACTGATCTCATCTTTGTGAAGAATCTGGGCCTCGCTGAAACCTAAACCAAAAGAGATGGGAAAGGGCTTTTTGATTCCATTAAATAGACTCTCCCTCTCTCATTCCAAATTTCATCTAACAAACATAGTGTTAATCGATTCGATATGGTTTTATTTACCTTTGTTTCAACCCAAACAACCCTAATTATTCAACCTCTAAATTATGGCTTATTTTCTTCTAAGGGTAACAAAAGCATACTACTATGGAAATTTGTATTTTCTTCTTCTTTTCTTTCAGGATGATAATGTTGGATACTCAATTCTGAGTTTATGCACGAATACTTTTATGTTTGCAGCTTTCGAATCTTTAATAATATTTTTCATTCCTATTTTTTTAACAAAGAAAAAGGATGATGTCGTATTATTTGTTCTTGCTTGCATAGTAGTTGTTTTTAATATTTTGGTTTTTTTTTTTTAATCTGTGGATGTCAAGGCATGAATTCTACCATCAATTTTGTTTCTTAGCAACGTATCTGACTTCCAGCTGGAGAGATCTTTGCAAGTACGTCTTCTTCATCGCAAGCAAGGGAGAAGAAAATAAGGGTGGAGTTAGGGAGAGGGAGAAAGAGTGGAGTTAGGGAGAGAGAAAAAAGTAAAGAGTAAAAGAGTTTTATTTATCTTTTGAATCTGAACCATTAGATGAGATTGTAATCCAACGATGTTGAGAGGGGTAGGTAAAGGTAGACAAAATGGGAGTAGGCACAATAACCTATCCCATATATATATATATGGGATATGATCAACTTACACCAGCGTAAGAATAATAAATCTTATACCAAATCTTAACCCTTGATTTTTGTGCATCTAACGGTTGAGATTTATTGGGAATTAAAGATTAATTAATGACTGAGACCTAATAAATCTTAACCGTTAGATGCAGAAAATCAATGGTTAAGATTTGGTGTAAGACTTATTATTCTTGCACCGGTGTAAGATGATCCTGCCCATATATGGGATAGGATCCTTTGACACCGGTGTCAAACTTTGAAATTTGACACCAGATCCTAACTGTTGATTTTCGCTAATCAACAGGTATAATTTATTGGGAATTACACTCATTAATTAATTATTAATCCCAATAAATGATAACTGTTGATTGCAGAAATCATCAGTTGGGATCTAATATCAAATTTTAAAGTTTGACACTAGTGTCAAAGGATCCTGCCCCTATATATATATATATATATATATATATATATATATATATATATATATATATATATATATATATATATATATATATATATATATATAAATGAACTGTTTGGTTGCTTTTGGAGAAAAATGATGGGAAAAATGTTTATCCTTTTAAATGACAACTTATATCCTTTCACTCTCACAAAGTGGTGAGACCCACACCTTTATTTTTTTGGTCAACTCTCTCCTCCTTTATCTATCTCTTTCTCTCTCTTAAAATGACACAGTTTAACATCCTTAAAAATGACACACATTTTACTCAAAAATGTTACAGAAAGATCCAAGTAATCATTTTAATAACCTAGAAATTTTCTGAAAGGAGTAACTTTTTGAGATTTAGAGAGAGGATTAATATCTTAACGAGCAAGGTTCCGTCGTGGTCGATCAAAATATATATATGGAATGAAACCTTTTTTTTTTTTGGTAAGCTAATTGAAACCCTTTTTTTCTGATATTTATTGTCGTGTCTTCCATGATTTTTTTTTTTTTTTTTTTTTTTTTTGACTATCCAATTTACTACAAACCCTTATGAGTTGATAATCGTTGATTCGTTGTACATGATAGTAACAAAGTTTTTACGACACTCGTACAAGTTCAAGTGAGCTCTGACAAAATTAATAAATTCTCGATTCTATTGACGAGATTAGGAAACTATATTTTGTACATGGTTTTAGCGTCTAATTAGTGGACATTTTTTTATTTATTTCAATAGGTGTTTAGGTTGAAATTCTATGTTTTTCAATATATATTGGTTATGAACTATGAAGCTTTAGTTATATTTTTCAATCATTGATTTTGTCCTAGCTATATTGTCAAACTACAAAATTATTTAAGTTGAGCTAAGTATAATTTAATAATTACAATAAGTATTAAGTTATACATTTATTCTATTATTTTCATTAAGTTAAACATTGAATATTAATAATTGATAATGCCATTAATTAAATTATGTTTATCTATTAGGTTTTTTTTAAAGTATATTTTAAGTTTGCAAACTCTTTATCAGTTTACGATTTGAGTGTACTTAAACTACGCCAGTTTACCTAAATTCTCAAATTTGACAATTTTGATTTCTTCTATTAAGGCAATTCACGGCAAACAGCAACCTTTTGCAAACCGGTAGTGAAATTAAACTAGCGAAAAGAAAAGATAAAGTAACCCTTTTATTTGGAACACTTTCCAATTACAGTTGCCTAATAAGGTTCATGTATTATTATCTTCTTTCTTCAGATTGCTTATGTGAGGATGCATAATCAAAGCTTTTTGAGCTGGCATTTAAACTTTATGATGCTACCCTTTTCTAAATTCTCTTGCTATAAGATAAGAACAAGTAATGAGGTGAGGTGAAGTAGTATATTCCATACATATTATTTGCAATCATCGGAGTGCTCATCCTACAAGATCATTCCACTTTCTTCATGATGGCCAAAGGGTGAATAAAGGACTTTATATTGTAAAAGTTGACCGCTAATAGTTAGTCTGATGAATCTAATTTTTTTTTTTCTTTTTGGATACAAATGAGAATTGAACACATAAACTAAAATAACCTACCCAAATCGCTCACCATAATTAGATAAAACCTAGTGGCATACGATGAACCTAAAGTTGACTATTACATAGGCTTGAATTTTAGGGAATCAGTTAGAACTTGGCGTGGAGTTTTCAAATGAATGAGAAGCTTCAACATCTCATGCCATGTGAGATAAACAGAAGCAATGTACCAAAAATGAAAGTCAATGCAAGTTTTAGTTATTGTGTCAAAATACATCACCTTTCGTATAATAGGCTAGCTAAGAGAACAAGTGCCCTACATTACCTTTTCAATTACACTTTCCTTTCATGAGAGAACATATATAGGTCGCATTCCCTGTATAAGGATATATGCCTTATATCTTGTTTTGGAAATAATGAACTAGGCGTACATCTTTGAAGAAATTGAGTCAAAGGGTTACTAAAAACATGGCATTTTAAGAGAAGGGTAAGGGGAAAGTAAGGTAGCACATGCTTAATTTTGTGTTTTTGGTAAAGGGAATCACCAAATCATTCCCATGTCGGCTTTTTCTATGGAACGTCGGAAATAGCCATATCATGTGTCTTCATCGGCTATTTTGCCTTGCACTTCCATTATGTTCCATTAAAAATATTTGAAGTTGATGGCAGGAACACAGAGAATGTTGGGCCCTCCTTCAATGCTAAGCCCATTTGAGGGGGTTTTCCTAAAATACCCCTAACCTTAATTTTCACCTCCTATAAATACTCATTAGTTGGGGTGGAGGCTAAGTCAGAAGAGAGGATTTTGGTTGAGAGAAAATTGTTTGATTGTTTGAGCAAAGCTTTATGCTTTGCATTTGAGAGATCTCTAGGGAGAGTTTGAGAAAAACATCTCTAGGGTAATTTGATTATCACCATTGTTGGAGAGGTTGAGTTAACCACCACATTGTTGCATTTGATTCTTGTAACCATTATTTTCATAGTGGATTTTGATCTGGACTAGGTCCCGTGATTTTTACTTCTTCATTGGAGAAAGTTTTCCACGTTAAAATTTGGTTGTGTTCTTCTTCTCTCTCTCCTATTTGTTTTTGATTTTTTCGCTGCACTCCCGACCTGGTGATATTCAGGCAAAGGTATTGCCGAGATCCGAGCTCCGGATCTGGTTGATTGACTTCCGCACAAAAGGCTTCCTAGCCGAGTTTGAGGGAACCGAGTTCCCAACGGTGGTATCAGAGCCCGGGTTCGACGGGTTCTGAGAGAGACAAGATGGAGACCAGTGGCATAACCCATGATGGAGATATGTTCAAGCTGACCGCAGACAATTTCACCTACTGGAAACCGATGATGGAAGATCATCTCTACTGCAAAGATTTGCATGAGCCCATTATCCTTGATGAGAGACCGACAGGCAAAACCGATAAGGAATGGGAGATTCTGAGTCGTAAGGCGGTAGCTACGATCAGAAAATATATTGACAAGAGCCTCTTTGAGCACGTGTCCGAGTTCACGAACGCGTATGAGTTGTGGACGAAGTTGGAGTCCTTGATTCAGAAGAAGACTCCCAGGAATAAAGCACACCTGGTTCGCCGACTTGTGAAGCTAGAATACAAGGATGGCATGAGCATGATAGAACATCTCAACACCTACAAAGGTATTGTGAATCAGCTGTCAAAAACTGATATGAAAATTGATGAAGAATTGCAGGCATTGCTGCTGTTTAGCTCGCTGCCAGAAAGCTGGGATACTCTGGTGGTGACTTTGAATAATTCGACTCCAGATGGAAAGTTGAAGATGGATGTCGTGACAGACATCCTCCTAGGCGAAGAATCCAGGAGAAAAGAACGAGGTAGTTCGAGCACGACTGAGGCCAACGTTGCTGAGAACAAAGGGAAATCCGACTCCCGGGGTAGAAGCAAGAGCCGGGGTCGAGATCGTGATAGAAGAGGAAAGTCCAGAGGTCGGTCAAAGCCAAAATATGAGTTGAAATGCTTTTACTGTGGAAAGACAGGTCATAAGAAGTCGGACTGCTGGACCTTGCAGAATGATGAGAATAATGGCTCTGTAAAGCCGGATCAGATTATTCCCAAGAAGAGGGAAGACAAGAGCACCACTGCGGTGGCTGCCACTCCTGATACCGAGATATTCCTTCTTGGTGAAGATAATTATTTGAATGTTGCGTATGATGATTGCACCTGGATTTTTGACTCCGGTGCCTCCTTCCACTTTACTTCACACAAAGGTTTTTTCTCCTCTTACTGAGGTGGTGATTTTGGAGTCGTGAAGATGGGAAATCAGGTGACCAGCAAAATTGTTGGTGTCGGTGATGTAACTCTGACCACGGATGTCGGATGTCGACTTGTATTGAAAGATGTAAGGCATGTTCCTGACATGCGACTTAATCTAATCTCGGTAGGCAAACTTGATGATGCCGGGTTAGTGAACTACTTCGGTAATGTTAGATGGAAGTTGGCCAAGGGAAACTTGGTCATAGCCCGAGGAAAGAAAGAAGGTTCCTTGTACGTGATGCAAGGAAAGATCAATGGCGGAGAAGCCAATTCTGTCCGAGATGAGCCGAGCTTGGAGCTATGGCACAAGCGCCTCGGCCACATGAGCGTGAAAGGGCTCCAGATCCTTCACAAGAAAGGATTACTGACCGGGTTGAAAGGCCAAGCGTTGGAAAGTTGCATGCATTGCCTAGCTTAAAAGCAGCACCGGGTTTCTTTTGTGAAGCCGGATCAGCCCAGAAGACGCAAGTATATTCTTGACCTCGTCCATACTGATGTTTGCTCCATGTCGGAGAGATCGCTTGGAGGAGCTCAGTATTTTATTTCATTTATTGATGACCATTCCCGCAAAGTGTGAGTTTATTTGTTGAAAACTAAAGACCTGGTATTCCAATCCTTTAAAGAATTCCATGCTATGGTTGAAAGGGAGACTGGCAAGAAATTGAAGGTGGTCCGATTTGAGAAGACGCCCCCCAAGACTCCACAATTGAATGGACTTGTTGAAAGGATGAACATGACTATTGAAGAGAAGGTCCGAAGTATGCTATCCAATGTCGGATTGCCAAAATCATTATGGGAAGAGGCCGTCAAAATTGCTGTTGACTTGATCAACCTCTCATCATCACGGCCACTTGAAGGAGAAATTCCAGAAGAAGTCTGGACAGGTCGGAAAGCGGCCTATAATCAATTAAAGGTGTTTTGATGCCGAGCCTTCGTGTATATACCTAAAGATGAAAGGGAAAAACTTGATGTAAAGACTAAAGAATGCATCTATCTTGGTTCGCAGAGCTGTGAGTTCGGGTTCCGACTTTGGGATCCAATCAATAAGAAGATCGTGAGAAGCCAAGATGTGATCTTTCATGAAGATGAGACCATTTATGACATCTCGAAGCCCAAAGTCCGGGTTTCTGTCAGACTTGAAGAACTTATCCCTCCTGTCCGAGTTGAAGCAGGGGGAGAAAATCAAGAAAATGAAGAAATTGATGACCAACATCAAGCTGTTGATGATCAAGATGAGGTCCGAGTTGAAGATGAGATCCGGGATGAGAATGATGAACCGGGTTCTCAAGCTGAAGAACAGTCGAGATATCCAACTCGAGAAAGAAGACCCTCTACAAGATACCCATCTGATGAATACACCGTTGTAGCTGAAGACGAAGAGCCTAAGAGTTATGATGAGGCTGTGACGAGCTCAGAGAAAGAAGAATGGGAAAAGACAATGCAAGACGAGATGAAGTCTCTGCACGAGAATCAAACTTATGAGCTGACTGAGTTTCCTGAAGGAAGACGAGCTCTGAAAAATAAATGGATGTACAAGATTAAGAATGAAGAGAACGGGCAGAAGCCGAGATACAAAGCCCGGATTGTGGTGAAAGGCTGCAATCAGAAGAAAGGAGTAGTCTTTGAGGAGATTTTTTCTCCTGTGGTTAAAATGACCTCGGTACGAACTGTGTTAGCTATGGCAGCTTCGATGGACCTCGAGGTAGAACAAATGGACGTGAAGACAACATTCCTTCACGGTGATTTAGAAGAAGATATTTATATGGAACAACCTGAGGGGTTCCAAGCTCCAAACCAAGCAGACTTGGTATGACGATTGAAGAAGAGCCTCTATGGCTTGAAGCAAGTACCTCGGAAGTGGTACAAGAAATTTGAATCCTTCATGACTGATCACAAGTTTGAAAAGACAGAAGCCGGTCATTGCGTATTTGTGAAGAGGTATGAGGCCGGAGATTTTCTGATATTGTTGTTATATGTTGACGACATGCTTATTGTAGGGAAAGATAAATCGAGGATAGCCGCCCTGAAGAAGGCGTTGAGCTCATCCTTCGCAATGAAGGACCTCGGCCCTGCAAAGCAGATTCTCGGAATCAAGATTATCCGAGATAGACAAAAGAATATTGAGAAGATATTGAAGAGATTCAGCATGGACAAAGCCAAAACAGTGAGCACCCCCTAGCCGGACACATAAAGCTGAACCAGAAGCAATGTCCGAGATCTGATGAAGACAAAGACGAGATGCTGAAGGTCACATATCAATCCGCCGTCGGAAGCTTGATGTATGCAATGGTTTGCACCAGACCCGACTTGGCATATGCTGTTGGAATAGTAAGTCGGTATTTGTCAAACCCCGGCAAAGAGCACTGGGAAGCAGTGTAGTGGATCTTCAAGTACCTCCGAGGTACCACCGATTTATGTCTCCGATTTGGAGAAGGCAAAGCCGATTTGCAAGCCTAATCGGATTTTGATTTAGGGGGAGATTTTGACTAGAGGAAGTCGACTACAGGTTACATGATGAGATTTGCCGGAGGAGCTGTCTCTTGGCAATCAAGACTTCAGAAATGTGTTGCACTATCAACAACTGAGGCTGAGTACATTGCCGCGACTGAGGCAAGCAAAGAGATGCTGTGGATGAAGAAGTCCCTCATGGAACTCGGCCATGAACAAGACAAGTACGAGCTGGGTTGTGATAATCAAAGTGCAATTCATCTTGCGAAGAATTCGACCTATCACTCCTGCATTAAGCACATTGATGTGAGATATCACTGGATCCGGGATGTGGTGGAAGGTGGAGAGCTCGAACTTGTCAAGGTGCACACTGACCAAAATTGGTCCGATATGATGACAAAGCCGATTCCAGCAAGAAAATTTGAAGAATGCTGTCAAGGAATCGGGTTGATGCTGAAACCGACGTATTGAAGTCGGAGGGGGAGATTTGTTGGGCCCTTTGTAACAGCCCGTGTTAACCCAGATTGTTAACATACTATCGTAATAGGCCATGCTTAATTAAAATGCGGAATAACTTTTTCTTTACTTCATTTATGACGTCATTAACTTTAGCCAACTTGATTACTTAATCAATTTCATAAAACACTGCCTGTATGTAAATTGCAAGACAACTAACTGAAATACCTCATATATAAATAATAAGTGAGTATCTAAATCACAGGACTACAACACATAGCCTGCACCATAAATCCTGATACTTTAATTACAACTTAAAACAAGTAGATAATAACAAATCCATGTGGCATGGACAAACCCCATGCTCACCAAATAAGGCACAATGCCCAATAACAGTCTCAACATAATCATAAGCATAAACATAAACAGCAGTCAATTAACCAGCAACCATCATGTCAGCAAAGCACAGATAAAACTAACTCAGCTCTAGCCTCCTGCCACCTGAGCCCTCAACATTACCTGAACCTGAAATAAGCGTCCCCGAACGTGGGGTGAGATCTCTAGACAAGAAATCTCAGTAAGGCAAGGGGTCCTCAAGGATCTTCCACCCCAAGCTCACTTACATGTGTAATATAAGTTCAAAAACAGTATTTACAATATAAGTTCCAAAACTATGCAGTGCAACAGATATCTATGCCATGGGTGTTTTACAATCTACTGGCCAGAGAAATGCAGGAATACGTCTATACCCACATAAGTACAAGGAACACCGCTTGCACCTCACCCACAGCCTCACCATCTTGTATGTACTACATACTCAGGCTTACCGTATAGGTGGACATCACATGCATATCATAAAAGCACATTGCATATAATAGCTCAACAGCATTTCCAAAACATCAAAGCATGTAACACAGCATGCATAAACCACATCCCCATGGGACATGGTGGAACCACAACATGGCTAAACCGAGGACACGAAAGCTTACCTTGCAAGCTAGCTATCCAAGCCAAGAGTCCAACCCCTCTCAAGTCCAAACACAGCAGTATCACAATCTGATATGGACCAATAATATATCATTAATTTATGCAACACAAGCATATAACTTAAAGACTACGCCTTTCCTTTACGTTTTACGTCTCAAGGCTTCCAACAAAGCCATAAGCCCTTAATCATGTGATTCTGACTTAGTTCATTAATTACAGAAGTTCAACTTCCTTAATCTAGGGTCCACAAACCCCCAATAGCTTACTGTTCACACAGCACAGCTACTGTTCTGCGAAATCCCAGGATATCCGGATATTACAAGGGACATATCCGAATATGCCATATCCGGATATCACACAGACCATATCCGGATATACCTCATCCGGATATGAATATCCGGATACCATATCCGGATACTGATATCCGGATATCTGTTCGACAAATATCCAGATATCTCACGACAGAATGCAGTTTCTGCATTTCTTGAATATCCAGTCCAAAGATCCCACTTTTAATCGATTATAGACACTTAAACATGCATTTCTAGGTGTGTTTAACCTTCCCCACCCTTAAGTTATCAACTTAGTTAAATACATGCATCAAGGTTCCATTTTTAAGCATATAAACTCAAGTTCAAAGGTGGTGATCATACCACAAGCCAAAAGCAGAGTAGATGATGCTCTTGGAGCTCACTAAGCAGCTCCAAAAACTGCCTCCCCACAGTGCACGAAAATGCACACCAAGATGAGTCCTTTCTTCCCAAAGGTGGCTTCTTGGAGCTCCTACAACCAAGGAGAAGCTCACAACTCCCACTCAACACCACACAGCCTCCAAAACAGATTCCTCATAGCAGGTACCACTCTGGAAAGAGCACTCACCCTCTCCACCAAGCTCACACACCCTCAACCAATTGTCTAGAAGATGAATAAGAAGGAAAGATGAAGACTTTGCATTAAACAAGCAAAGGAGGCTGAAGAAAGGTGGTGGCAGCAATTGGCCTCTAAGTTTCCTACGTAGGTGGCTGCACAATGCCCTAGAAATTTGTGCAACTAATGTATAAATAAGCATTTAAGCCTTAATGCGCAGTATTAGCCTTAATAGCAACGCAAAAGATCTTGATCCCAAACTTTGGAATCTAGACCTACACATTTTTCTAAGATTTGTCATATTTTTATTTTATTTTTCGGAGCACCTTTCCGGTACGCGCTTTTCCATAGCCAGTATCAGTTCTGGCATCAGATTACATTATTTTGACTTGAAACTTGTTTTACAAGCCCTACATAATATTCTAGTAATTATCATGCATTCGTTATAATTTTCCGGGATATTTTTCCGGTACGCTTTTATACCGGATAGCAGAACCGGTATCTTTGCTTTTCTTCCGAAAAGCGACTTTCAGCATTTTTACCCACTCAATAATATTATTTAAGCCCAATAATAATTATTAAGGTCAATTATGGAATCATTTTCTAATTATCATAATTAATTCACTAATTACCTTAATTAACGGCGCAGGTTCTTACATTCACCCCACCTTTTTAAGGATTTTGTCCTCAAAATCAGAAACATACCCGTCTCGAAAGTCGGGATACTGCCGGAGAAGCTCATCCTCTCGCTCCCACGTGCACTCCTCGGGACTACGCCCAGTCCACTGCACCTTGACCATCGGAATAATCTTGCTTCTAAGCTGTTTCTCGATTAGATCGAGAATCTTGAGTGGTCCGACGGAAATCTTTAGGTTCTCCCGAACCTCCACATGATCCGGTTGCACCACGTGCGAAGGATCGGCTATGTACCTCCGAAGCTGAGACACGTGAAACACGTCGTGGATGTTGGCTAGGTTCGGAGGTAAGGCAAGTCGATAGGCAACAGGTCTTACTCTACCAAGGATCTGGTAGGGCCCAATGAATCGCGGGCTCAACTTCCTCACTCCGAGTGCCCGTCCAACACCGGTGACAGGTGAAAGTCTCACAAACACGTGCTCACCCTCACTGAACTCCAGTGTACGATGTTTGACATCATAGTAGCTCTTCTGGCGATTCTGCGCCTGTTTCAACTTTTCCCTGATCATCTGGATCTGCTGGGTAGTATCTTGGACAAAGTCCAAGCCAAATAGCTCTTTATCTCCAACCTCAGACCAGCAAGTAGGAGTCCGACACCTCCTACCCTACAACGCCTCGTAGGGTGCCATGCCCAGACTAGAATGAAAACTGTTGTTGTACGAGAATTCTACCAACGGAAGGTACCTATCCCATGCAGAACCCTGCTCCAACGTGCAAGCTCTCAACATGTCCTCCAATGTCTGGATGGTCCGCTCAGTCTGCCCGTCAGTCTGAGGGTGATAGGCGGTACTCAATCTCAACTGCGTACTAAAAGCCTCCTGCAGCGCCTCCCAGAACCGAGATGTGAACTTCGGGTCCCTATCACTGATGATACTCTCGGGCACCCCGTGAAGCCTCACAATCTCGCGGACATATAGCTTGGCCAACTGCTCTGTAGTGAAGCTCACCTTCACTGGAAGAAAGTGGGCAAACTTGGTCAATCTGTCCACAATGACCCAGATAGAGTCACAACCAGCCTGAGTCTTAGGCAATCCCACCACGAAGTCCATGGAAATACTCTCCCACTTCCACTGTGGAATCTCAAGAGGTTGAAGTTTACCAGACGGTTTCTGGTGCTCAATCTTCACTTTCTGACAAATAAGGCACTTGGACACGTAGACCGCTATGTCCTTCTTCATGCCTGGCCACCAAAAATTTCTTTTTAAGTCCTGGTACATTTTTGTCGCACCAGGGTGGATAGTAAACTGGCCCTTATGAGCCTCGGCCATAACCTCCTCAGTCAATGGCTCTTGAGGGATAACAATCATCTTCTGGAACAGCAACAAACCATCCTCATTCCAAGACACACCGTCTTGGTTCTTCACATAATCAAGGCACTCTCTTTGCACTTGCGCCTCTTTAATATTTTCCTACAGCTCATTAATCACTTATGCTGTTTCCATCTCAAGCAGTGCGCCCCAAACAAGGAGTTCACTCTCAAGTCTCTGAACTTTTCAATCACCTCGTAGTCGCTCATCATCAAGCTGGATAAGCTCACGGATTTCTGACTCAAAGCATCGGCTACCACATTGGCCTTGCCAGGATGATACCTCAGCTCAAAGTTGTAGTCCTTCAAGAACTCCATCCATCTTCGTTGTCTTATGTTCAACTCCTTCTGGTCAAACAGATATTTCAGGCTCTTGTGGTCACTGAATACAGCAAACTTCATGCCAAACAGGTAATGCCTCCAAATCTTGAAAGCAAAAACAATAGCTGCCAACTCCAAGTCGTGAGTCGGGTAGCTCTCCTCATGAGGTTTCAACTGTCTTGAAGCATAAGCAACAACTTTCACTTTCTGCATCAACACACAGCCTAGCCCTTTACCAGAGGCATCACAATATAACTCAAACTGCTCCGCAGGATCAGGAAGGACTAACACGGGAGCAGTAGTCAGTCTTTCCTTCAACTCCTGGAAGCACTCCTCACACTCATGTGTCCACGCGAATGGAGTCTCCTTTCGGGTAAGGCGAGTCATCGGTAGCACCATTTTGAAGAATCCCTCTATGAACCTCCTCTAGTACCCAGCCAAACCCAAGAAGCTTCTCACTTCTGTAATCGTTTTGGGCCTCTCCCAATCCATCACGGCCTCAATCTTGTTAGGATCAACTGCAACCCCATCAGCGGAAATCACATGACCCAGAAATTTCACCGCCTTGACCCAAGACTCACATTTTGACGGCTTAGCATATAGCTTTTTCTCTTTCAACACTTGCAAAACAATCTTCAAGTGCTCAGCATGCTCCTCCTCTGTCTTGGAGTAATTCAAGATGTCGTCAATGAAGACGATCACAAACTGATCCAGGTACGGCTGAAAGATCCTGTTCATGTAGTCCATGAACATTGCGGGTGCATTGGTGAGTCCAAACAGGATCACCAAATACTCATAATGCCCGTACCTCGAGCGAAACTCTATCTTTGGGACATCCTCCGGCTTAACCCTTATCTGATGGTAACCGGACCGGAGATCGATCTTGGAACACACGCAAGCACCCCTGAGCTGATCCAGCAAATCATCAATGCGTGGAAGGGGATACTTGTTCTTGATTGTCACCTTGTTCAACTGTCTGTAGTCGGTGCACAACCGCATAGTCCCATCCTTCTTTTTCACAAAAATAACCGGTGCTCCCCAAGGAGACACACTCGGCTGAATAAAATCTTTCGCTGAAAGCTCCTCAATATGCTTCTTCAGCTCTGCCAACTCCGGTGGCGACATCCGGTATGGAGCCAATGAGATAGGCCCCACACCAGGCAATAAATATATGGAGAACTCTATCTCCCTCTGCGGTGGAAACTCAAGAATCTCCTCGGGAAACACCTCGAGGAATTCCCTCACCACAGGAATGCCAGTGAGATCCTCCTGTGTCCCACTCACCAAACCTCCCAACATAACATAGCCAAATGCCCCTGCTCTCAAGGCCCCCATCGCCTGCAGGACTGAAATGAACGGTGAGGAACTGGCTGTGGACCCACCCGGAGACATCACCACTCTCTTGGCACAGCAATCAATCAATGCACAGTTTCTGGACAACCAATCCATGCCCAGAATAATCTCCAAGTTGGCCATCGGCAATCCTATCAGATCTACCGAGAAGTCACTGCCATCCCACTGAAACGCTACATCGCGATGGACAGTGGAAGTCAAACATTTTTCTCCGGTGGCGGTGGTCACCTGCATCGGTGGAGAAAGCACATCACTGGGCAACCCAAGCCCCACAGCAATAGGGGTAGTAACAAAAGAATGCGTTGCCCCGGAATCAAACAATACATCAACAGCTGAACCACCAATGGTAACAGTACCTCTGACCAGGTTCGGAGCTCTGTCCGACTGCTGACGATCAAGTGTGTACACTCGCCCCGTAGTAGGTGGCACTGCTGGTGCCCCAGTAGGAACCATCTGCAATGGCACAGCCTGCACTGCAGCAACTATCGCCATTGGGCAATCTCTGGAGTAGTGGCCCTCCTTGCCATACTGGAAGCATATCAGCTGACTCGTACCACACGACCCAAAGTGTGACTTCCCACATCCCGAGCATATGGGAGCAGGAGGTCTCGCTGTGTTCCCCTGAGTAGGAGTCTTCTTAAACTGGTTTGGCGTTTGCTTAGCCGCCAACTGTTTGCCCTTGCCCTTGTTTCCAAACTTCCTGTCTCTCTAGGAAGCGGAACCACCAGTACCCTGTGGCACCTCAATCTTGGCCTTCTTGGCCTGACTCGCACGGCAGTAGTCCTCAATGTCGCGGCACTGCTGTACTAAAGCTCCGAAGTCTCTCGAAGCAGAACCAGCAAGATGTCCAGCAATGTCCTCATTAAGTCCCCTCCGGAACTTAGCAGCAAGAAAAACAGGTGTCGGTCTCGCCATACGGAAATGAGCGAACTTGACCAGCTCATTAAACTTGGCCAGGTACTCGTCCACAGACAACGAGCCCTGCACCAACCGGTCAAACTCTCCCTGCTTCCTCTCCTGAGAGTCATATGGAAAGTACTGACCCAGAAAACACTCCTCAAAGAACGGCCACGTCATCACACGGCCCTGCATCTCGTAGATGAGAGAAATGTTGGTCCACCACTCATGGGCCTCGCCCTCCAGCATGTAAGTGGCAAACATCAGCTTCTGCGGATCGGTACACTGCATGATCCGGAAGATCTTGTCCAACGCCTGTAACCATCTGGCAGCAGCAATGGGATCATAAGATCCGTCAAAAGAAGGTGGCTTGTGCTTACGGAAAGCATTCAGCCTGCGGTCGATCTCGTCACGATCCTCAGCAAATACGGGAATGGCTTGCAGAGCCCCCGTCCAATGACTACCCTCACCCATCTGACTCTGGGTGTCTTCCTGTTGACTAGGTGGAGGTGGAGGCGGTGGCGGCGGTGGAGGTGGTGGAGGGCACTGGCCAGCAGCAGGACCAGCCCTCAACTCCTCCAACATGACCCTCATCATAGTCATGTTGGCCATCCGGTTCTCCTCCAGAACCTCAGCAGTGGTTCGCCTGTTCGCATCTCTGATAGCGTCCAACATCGCCTGGCTTGCCAACCTCGTGGCCTCCTGGTCGGCTAGTCGGGCCGCCTGCATTTCAGCTAATGCAGCCAGGATAGGATCCGATTAATCCTCACTCGTACTAGGGTTCCTCCTCGGTGGCACCATGACTCTGCACAAGTTACACAAAGAATGAGTTGATCAGGCCCACACTATGTGGTCACATATGCATTATCATAAAACACACCAATCAGAGAGAACACAAAGTAGACACGCAATGAATCATCCTAAGTTATTGCAATACATACAGGCTTTTCCCTAGAAAGTGCTCTGATACCATAAAATGTAACAGCCCGTGTTAACCCGGATTGTTAACATACTATCGTATTAGGCCATGCTTAATTAAAATGCGGAATAACTTTTTCTTTACTTCATTTATGACGTCATTAACTTTAGCCAACTTGATTACTTAATCAATTTCATAAAACATTGTCTGTATGTAAATTGCAAGACAACTAACTGAAATACCTCATATATAAATAATAAGTGAGTATCTAAATCACAGGACTACAACACATAGCCTGCACCATAAATCCTGATACTTTAATTACAACTTAAAATAAGTAGATAATAACAAATCCATGTGGCATGGACAAACCCCATGCTCACCAAATAAGGCATAATGCCCAACAACAGTCTCAACATAATCATAAGCGTAAACATAAACAGCAGTCAATTAACCAGCAACCATCATGTCAGCAAAGCACAGATAAAACTAACTCAGCTCTGGCCTCCTGCCACCTGAGCCCTCAACATTACCTGAACCTGAAATAAGCGTCCCCGAACGTGGGGATCTCTAGACAAGAAATCTCAGTAAGGCAAGGGGTCCTCAAGGATCTTCCACCCCAAGCTCACTTACATGTGTAATATAAGTTCAAAAACAGTATTTACAATATAAGTTCCAAAACTATACAGTGCAACAGATATCTATGCCATGTGTGTTTTACAATCTACTGGCCAGAGAAATGCAGGAATACGTCTATACCCACATAAGTACAAGGAACACCGCTTGCACCTCACCCACAGCCTCACCATCTTGTATGTACTACATACTCAGGCTTACCGTATAGGTGGACATCACATGCATATCATAAAAGCACATTGCATATAATAGCTCAACAGTATTTCCAAAATATCAAAGCATGTAACACAGCATGCATAAACCACATCCCCATGGGACATGGTGGAACCATAACATGGCTAAACCGAGGACACGAAAGCTTACCTTGCAAGCAATCAATCCAAGCCAAGAGTCCAACCACTCTCTCAAGTCCAAACACAGTAGTATCACAATCTGATATGGACCAATAATACATCATTAATTTATGCATCACAAGCATATAACTTAAAGACTACGCCTTTCCTTTACGTTTTACGTCTTAAGGCTTCCAACAAAGCCATAAGCCCTTAATCATGTGATTCTGACTTAGTTCATTAATTACAGAAGTTCAACTTCCTTAATCTAGGGTCCACAAACCCCCAATAGCTTACTGTTCACACAGCACAGCTACTGTTCTGCGAAATCCCAGAATATCCGGATATTAAAAGGGACATATCCGGATATGCCATATCCGGATATCACACAGACCATATCCGGATATACCTTATCCGGATATCCAGATCCCTCATCCGGATATGAATATCCGGATACCATATCCGGATACTGATATCCGGATATCTGTTCGACAAATATCCGGATATCTCATGACAGAATGCAGTTTCTGCATTTTGTGGATATCCAGTCCAAAGACCCCACTTTTAATCGATTATAGACACTTAAACATGCATTTCTAGGTGTGTTTAACCTTCCCCACCCTTAAGTTATCAACTTAGTTAAATACATGCATCAAGGTTCCATTTTTAAGCATATAAACTCAAGTTCAAAGGTGGTGATCATACCACAAGCCAAAAGCAAAGTAGATGATGCTCTTGGAGCTCACTAAGCAGCTCCAAAAATTGCCTCCCCACAGTGCACGAAAATGCACACCAAGATGAGTCCTTTCTTCCCAAAGGTGGCTTCTTGGAGCTCCTATAACCAAGGAGAAGCTCACAACTCCCACTCAACACCACACAGCCTCCAAAACATATTCCTCACAGCAGGTACCACTCAGGAAAGAGCACTCACCCTCTCCACCAAGCTCACACACCCTCAACCAATTGTCTAGAAGGTGAATAAGAAGGAAAGATGAAGACTTTGCATTAAACAAGCAAAGGAGGCTGAAGAAAGGTGGTGGCAGCAATTGGCCTCTAAGTTTCCTACGTAGGTGGCTGCACAATGCCCTAGAAATTTGTGCAACTAATGTATAAATAGGCATTTAAGCCTTAATGCGCAGTATTAGCCTTAATAGCAATGCAAAAGATCTTGATCCCAAACTTTGGAATCTAGACCTACACATTTATCTAAGATTTTTCATATTTTTATTTTATTTTTCGGAGCACCTTTCCGGTACGCTCTTTTCCATAGCCAGTATCAGTTCTGGCATCAGATTACATTATTTTGACTTGAAACTTGTTTTACAAGCCCTACATAATATTCTATTAATTATCATGCATTCGTTATAATTTTTTGAGATACTTTTCCGGTACGCATTTATACCGGGTAGCAGAACCGATATCTGTGCTTTTCTTCCGATAAGCGACTTTCAGTATTTTTACCCACTCAATAATATTATTTAAGCCCAATAATAATTATTAAGGTCAATTATGGTATCCTTTCTAATTGTCATAATTAATTCACTAATTACCTTAATTAACGGCGCGGGTTCTTACACCCTCCTTCAATACTAAGCCCATTTGAGGGGTTTTCCTAAAATACCCCTAACCCTAATTTCCATCTTCTATAAATACTCATTAGTTGAGGTGGAGGCTAGGTAATATGAGAGGATTTTGTTTGAGAGAAAATTTGAGAGAAAATTGTTTGATTGTTTGAGCAAAGCTTTATGCTTTGCATTTGAGAGATCTCTAGCGAGAGTTTGAGAGAAACATCTCTAGGGTAATTTGATTATCACCATTGTTGGAGAGGTTGAGTTAACCACCACATTGGTGCATTTGATTCTTGTAACCATTATTTTCATAGTGAATTTTGATCCGGACTAGGTCCCGTGGTTTTTACTTCTTCATTGGAGAAGGTTTTCCACATTAAAATTTGATTGTGTTCTTCTTCTCTCTCTCCTATTTGTTTTTGATTTTTCCGCTGCACTCCCGACCTGGTGATATTCAGGCAAAGGTACTGCCGAGATCCGAGCTCCGGATCTGGTTGATTGACTTCCGCACAAAAGGCTTCCTAGCCGAGTTTGAGGGAACCGAGTTCCCAACAGTGGTATCAGAGCCCGGGTTCGACGGGTTCTGAGAGAGTCAAGATGGAGACTAGTGGCATAAACCATGATGGAGATATGTTCAACAGAGAAGTGTAGGTGGACAAAAGTTGATTTTCATACGTATATATCGGCAATGATTTCTGTGCATATTCAATAAATTGATAAAAGAGAATGGATCAAATTAATTCAAGGGAAACGTAAGTATAATATTGCAAATATTGCAGGATATAATTTTTATCCTGTCACTCCCTTATAACTATATATTTCAAGAAGTACATAGTTATAAGGGATAAATTATTCTAGCTACTTTTTTATTCTGCCTACTTATGCCTACCACTCTTCAACACCATTAAATCAAAATTTCAATAGGATTGTGATCTAATGGTGTTGGAGAGTAGTAAGTAGAAAAAAAGGTAGGTAGAATAACATATCCCCAGTTGTAATATTAAAGTTGATTTTTTTCGCTCTTCAGACACTTTTCAGAATCTGTCGGCTGACGTGGAGAGAAAAAATAAATAAATTTAATATTATAACTATGTAGTTTCTAGAGTATATAATTATAAGGGGGTGAAAAGAAAAATCTTACCTCTTGCAACCTGACATCCGATGGACCCTTAATTTAAAATATAGAGTAAAGTCCTTTTTGGATCCTTAACAAAAAACACAATCCTCACTTTCGTCCCTTAAAGAAAAAAACCCATATTAGTCCTTTTTTAGAGACTAAACTGGGTCTTCATTGAATTTCTCAGGGACCACATTTTCAAAAAATCTGGAATTGTAGAAGGACCAAAAGTTGACTTTTTTTTGTAAGGGATGAAAGTAGGGACCGTGTTTTTTGTTAGGGACCCAAAATGAACTTTACTCTAAAATATATTAGGGATAGGTTATTCTACCTAGCCTTATTTTGCCTACCTTTGCCTACCCATTTTGTAACACCCCGTATATATTTGGTAATGTTATCATACTATCGTATTAAGCTGCTCTTAATTAAAAATGCGGAATATCTTTTTCTTTTCAATTATTATGTCATTATCATTACCAACTTGCTTGTTAATCAATTAATAAAAACATTTCCTGAATGTAATTGCAATAAAACAACAAACTAAAATACCTCATTAAATAAATAACATAAGCATTAGTCTCTAGTCACAGAACTACAACACGTAGACCGGACCAACTATCAGATTATACAACTCAACTCAAAGTACTAGCAATAAGTGACATGGATAAACTCCATGCTCACACAAATAAGGCAACAAAGCCCAACATCAGTCTCAACATCAACAACATAATAATAAAGGTGCGTAAACCATAAACAACAACTAATCCAGTCATGCTATCATCAAAGCAGTAATAACATAATCATCAACCAAGCTCTAGCCTCTTGCCGCCAGAGACATCAGCCCCCATACTACCTGAACCTGAAATAAGCATTCCCCAAACGTGGGGTGAGATCTCTAAACAAGAAATCTCAGTAAGACAAGGGGTCCTCAAGGATCTTCCACCCCAAGCTCACTTACATGTGCAATATAAGTTTAAAAGCAGTTCATCATCATCAGTTCTAAAACAGTGCAATGCAGCAGATAATCATATCATGTGTGTCAATACTATTCTACTGGCCAGAGAAATGCAGGAATACGTTTATCTCCTACATATAGTGCAAGACGCCACTTGCATACACCCCGGATTTCCGTATTGTATGACGCCACATACTCAGGCTTACCGTCAAGATGGAACAACACATGCATATTAAAAGCCATTACATGTAAAGTTCAATCAACATTTCATATATCCAAAAGCATGTAACACAACATGCATAAAACCATACCCCCATGGGACATGGTGGAACCATAACATGGCTAAACCGAGGACACGAAAGCTTACCTTGCAAGCTAACACCCAAAGCCAAGAGTCCACAGCTCAAAGTCCAAACACAGGAGAATCACAATCTGTTATGGACCAACACTATATCAATATTTATGCACCTCAAGCATACAACTTAAAGACAACGTTTTTCCTTTACGTTTTACGTCTTAAGGCCCCATACAAAGCCATAAGCCTTTAACCACTTCGTTCTGACTTAATTCAATTAATTACAGAAGTTCCACTTCATCAATCTAGGGTCCACAAACCCCCAATAGCCTACTGTATGCACAGTAAAGCTACTATTCTTCGAAATCGCAGAATATCTGGATATTCCTCGGGGCATATCCGGATATGTAATATTCGGATATCTCACTGACCATATCCGGATATACAATATCCGGATATCCAAATTCCCATATCCGGATATCCAATATCTGGACACCATATCCGGATATCCAATATTCGGATATCTGTTCAACAAATATCCGAATATTTCGTGACAGAATGCAGTTTCTGCATTTCGCGAAGATATCCTTCCAAGGTTCCATTTTTAACACTTCAACACGTTAAAGCATGCATTTTTATACCATCTTAGGTTAACATACCAGTTGGTTACTTACTTAACCCATTTACATGCAAAGATGACACCTTTAAACCCTTAAAACACATGATCAAGTGAAGACAACTCACCAAAGGTAGAAAACAGAGACAAAGGATAGCTCTCGGAGCTTACAACCAGCTCCAAAGGTGCACGAAAATACCACCCAAGCAAGGATCTTTATTCACAAAGGAAGCTCCTTGAAGCCTCACAAGCCAAGAGCAACACTCCTCAACACTTAAACCACCAAACCAGAACACAACTCAACTCTCACAGTCACCACAACCCAGAAATGGTGCCCACCTATCACTTACAATGATGATTCCCACACACCCAAGGTGTTTACAAGGAGAAAGAGAAGGAAAATCAAGAGAAATTGGTGGTTTGGTCACAAGAGGTGAAGAACATGCAATGAAACAGTGGCAACCACTCAGCCTCCAAGTTACACACACATAAAACTGATGTGCCTAGGGTTTTGAGCCATCACAAGAGTATATATAGCTTACTTAAGCCTTAACACACAGTATTAGCTTTAATTTCTACCCTTATCATTTTAATCCCAAACTCAGGATTCTTAAACTACTCAATTTCACAAGAATTATCATATTTTTCTTATAATTTTCGGAGCACCTTTCTGGTACGCGCTTTTCCATAGCCAATATTAGTTCTAGCATCAGATCTCATTATTTTGACTTGAAAGTCATTTTAAAAGTCCTACATATTATTCTAGTAATTATCATTCACTTGTTATAATTTTTCGGGATACTTTCTCGGTACGCATTTATACCGACTAGCAGAACCGGTATCTGCATTTTTCTTCCGAAAAACGACTTTCAACATTTTTACCCATTAATTATAATTATTAAAGCCTCATAATAATTATTAGGGTCAATTATGGAATTATTTCCTAATTATCACAATTAAATCATTAATTACCTTAATTAACGGTGCAGGTTCTTACACCTTCCATTTCCGTTCGATTACGATGTCATCCAACGGTCGATATTTGCGATATAAAATAAACCCTTTTTTCACTTTCTTTCTCCTCACTTCCTCACGCGCCCTTTCTTTCTCCTTTCCAGGAACTATGAGGGAGACGATGACAGAAAGGTGGCAATCTTCTTTAATGGCATCTCTCCTGAAACAAGGTTGGTGATTAATAGTGCAGCTGGGGGTTCTATTCAGCAGAGTACATCTGAACAAGCTATTGACTTGATAAAGAAATTGGCAAGGAATGAGAATGAGAGCATATCAACTCAAATAAAAAGAGGAGTGATAATGCTGGAAAACAATGATGCTATGCTCGCTGAACAAAAACTATTGTCCAAAAAGTTTGATAGCTTGAATGAAAAGTTTGAAAAACTTCAAGTGTCCAAGGTTCAATCAACTCTTGTGGTTTTTGAATATTGTAAGGAAGCTTATGAGTCTAATGAGTGTCCTACTCTAATGGGTGATAATCCACAGCAGTTGCAAGTGAATGGGGTTTGGTATGAGCAGAAGCCCCAACAAAATTTTCCAAGAAATCAGAATTTTCTTGGCGGCAGTAATTTTCAGAGGAGAGGTCAAGGAAGTGGTCTTGATTATACTTCCAACAACTATCTGCAACTTCTCCTACTCCACAGAAGGAACCTTCTGATTTGGAGAAGTTAATTGGACAAATGGCTCAACATTCTAATGCTTTCATGGAGGAAACGAGAGCCAATACCAAAAATACAAATGCTTTCATGGAGGAGACGAGAGCCAATACAAAGAATACACAGGCTTCTATAAAAAATATGGAGAATCAAATTGGCCAGCTGGCTAAACAACTAGCTGATAGGACTCCAGGTACCTTCCCTAGCAACACAGTTACTAATCCAAGGGAAGATTGTATGGCCATCATAATTAGAAGTGGCAAAGTAGTAGCAGCTCCAGAAAAGCCAAACACAAATATGAAAGCTGATGAGAAGCTTATGGAGGAGGTGATCCCTTCTGATGTTGAGCAACCTATTCAGAAAGGTGAAGAAGAGGAGCCACCAATTATTGAAAAGAAGAAATTTGAACTGTAACCTGAATATGTGAGAGCTATGGCACCATATCCTGAAAGATTCAAGCAAGATGTTCAGAAGAAGCATTATGGCAGATTCCTGGATCTTTTCAAAAAGCTTCATATTAATATTCCATTTGCCGAAGCTTTGGTCAATATGCCAAACTATGCTAAATTTATGAAGGACTTATTGTCAAGAAAGCACAAGTTATAAGAGTGCCAAACTGTAGCACTTACTGAGGAGTGCAGTGCCATCATTTCAAGGAAATGTCCTCCGAAGCTTCGTGATCCCGGAAGCTTCAACATTCCTATTGAAATTGGTAACACAAAAATCAGCAGGGCATTCTGTGATCTTGGGGCTAGCATTAATTTGATGCCTCTTTCTGTTTGCAAATCTTTAGGGATCACAGAACTAAAACCCACTATGGTTTCTCTTCAACTTGTTGATAGATCTTTAAGGAAGCCTAGTGGAATAATTGAAGATGTTCTTGTGAAGGTAGACAAGTTCATCTTTCCTGCTGATTTTGTGGTACTTGATATGGGGGCAGAAAAAGAGATGCCTCTTCTTTTGGGAAGACCTTTCTTAGCTACATCTCGTGCATTGATTGATGTTGAAAACATGAAGCTGTAGCTAAGAATGAACGATGAGGCCGTTACCATCAACGTCTTTGACTCTATAAAATATTCTTCTCCAAAGACGATTGTTTTAGTCTTGATGTTTTAAAGGAAGAGGAGGAAAAGGAAGATAGTGCCTCAAAAGTGGAGTTGAAGGAGTTTCCTCAAAAAGATGTCTTCTTGGGTAATAAGGAGGAAGTGATTGAAGCACTGAAGGAACATGAGCCTGATTTGAAAGATAAAGATCCATCTTCTTATACCCACAAAATTCTCAATGAGGATGATAACAAACATAGGAGGAAACCCCAAGGGAGGCGTCATTCTAAACAAAAGAAGGTACTGAGAAAAGAGGTGGTCAAACTTTTTGACACTGGTTGGACAATGTGTGCGGATTTCCGAAGAAAGAAGGCTAAAAAAGAAAAGTCTTTGACAAGAGACACTGAGACTCTATCTCTCGGAAAAAATCAATGCTTCAAAGAGTTCCTCACATGGCTTCATGGTTTGGACCAAATCTGTGAATGGTGGTCCCATACACCAAGGCAACCAGTACCACCGGATCCTCCATTTGCTGAGTCATCCCACGCGGCTGAGGGGGATGACATGGAGGGTTGATTATATCTCCTTGCTGACGGAGATTTTGTATATTAGTTTACTTTTCTGTTTCATATTTTTAGTTACTTTGTGTTGGTATATTTCTTTCTGATGTTTTAATGTGCGCATTATAGTTTATCCTATATGCCACCGTTTGTTCCATTGTGCAGGTTTTTATTCCTTCTTGTGGTTTAATTATTGCTGAGGACAACAATTCTCTAAATCTGGGAATGGGAGGCTTGCATCTTGGAACTGCAATCTTTCTATCAGGGGAGATATTCTAACTTTTAATTTTTCTTAGTTATTTTTGTAGTTATTTTGTGTGTTATATATATATAAAAAAATTAGCAGTGATCTGTATTTCAAGCAATTCTCAAGTTTAAATGTGCTTATCTAGTTAATGTGCTTGACTGAATTCTTGGAAGCATATTGTATGACTTTCTGGCATAACATTGCATAGACATAATCGGATTGCATGATTTCTCGTTTGTCTGAACTGATGTTGTGAAATTCTAATAATGTCTGAGGTCAATTTTCTTGAGTCTATATTGATACCATAGCTGTGAGGTTTGAGCCTAAACATAGAATTTTCTTGTTGAGAGACCTCACTGTGTAACACTCTAGAACTTGATTTGTTTCTCTTTAATGCATGCAGTGGTTGAAGTGATAAAGACATTTTGTTCTTGATAGCTTATGGCCAAAATAGCCCACCTGTATGAATTTTTCCATTGCTAGCCCCTTGAGCCTGGACTTAATTTGTTGATAAATGACCTGTGGCCTGATTGATGGCTTAGCCTATATCCATGTGACTTACCTTAATTGAGATTGAATCACTGATGTGTTGAAAATAAAACAAAGAAATTGAGGTAAGCTCCACAAAGGTCAAGTAATTAGGGGATGTAAATTTCATCTAAGCCCTTAAGACAAAGAGAGAAAAAGAAAAGAAAGCAAGAAAAAAGAAAAGAGTAAAAGGTTCCCGGAAGGAATTAATTCTTGAAATTCTATGGGAATATTAGTGGAGAAAAATCATTGAGTTGAATGTGTTAAAGTGAGATAAATTCAGTGTTTCAATCTCATTGTTGTTTGAGCTACTGTCCATATATTCCTACCCATTACCCCGGCCAAGTTACAACATGTGAAGTCCTTTTGATCAATTGATGCATGTGTTTGATTCTTCATTTTTAAGAATCTTTTAGAATATGATCAAGCCTATGGTAGTGTTATAGCTTTGAGTAACTGAGTGCTCATGATACCCTTAAACACTGAGTGTTGAGTGGATATTATTTATCTGTGTGAGGGGTAATCAATGTAGACTTGTAGCTTTAAGAAGCTGATGACATTGTTGGGAGTTTATGATATTGGGTCAGGCTTGCATGACCTATTGTGTCTGAGAATGTCTATGGGTTGTTATGTTGGAATAATTGAATATTTCCTGGATTGAGTCTTGTACATTGCTGGGGACAGAAACGTTTAAATCTGGGAATGGTTTGATATGCCTCTGGAAAAGTGTATTTTCCAAGTCAAATATAATATGAATTTAATTATAAAAGAGCATATTTTGTATATTAATTGCTTTTATTATTTAGGTTTTCTATTTCAGTTTATTTTTCATGTTTTATAATTTTTACAGGTTAAAAGTGTGAAGTAATACAAAATTTGAAAAACAAGGAAAAGAAGTTGGCGCGAGTGTCGCGCCAAAGTGGCGCTACCCGCTCGAGAAATCATACCAGAAGATAAACGTTAAAAGTCCATTTTCATTTATAGGGTTTAGAAGTTTTGTTTTTAGGAATTAACGATGGTTAAGAGTTAGCCATTTTTTTAGTAGTTTTGTTTTTAGGAATTAATGATGGTTAAGAGTTAGCCGTTTTGTTTTTTTTTTTTGTTAAATGGCTGGGGGTTTCTACGATTTTTATTTTATTGCCATTAAAATAGAACGAGGGCATTTTTGGAAATTGCGAGAAAACCCTAGTTGGCTGGCTATATAAAGAGGGGTGGTCTTCACAAGCCGATCAGATCTCATTACATTCAGAGGAAGGCTGATGGCTGTGCTCAGAAGGATTCTCCCACAGATCTTCTTCATCTTCTTCTCTTCTATTTTATGTTTTCGTTGAATATTGGATTTTTAGCCATGATTATGGTTGGCTAATTCTTTTCATTGTAGTTAGGGTCATGAGCCCTATGTGAACCCTTGTTACAACAGATTGATTTATGGTTTTTCGTTTGTATAATTATCTTTATCATTACTCTGTGCGTAAATTCTATTTTCTTTATTAGAATTGATCACTCTAATAGTTGATAATAGTCTGAGGATTAGAACCCTTGATACGAATATTGGGGTTTTGATCTTGGAAGAGGGTAAGATAACGGTTCGTATGCATGCTAGGAATAGATGTGTATTGAATTGAGGATGCCTAAATTATCGAGTTCATTGCTTAATACCATGAGGAACATTGCAAGGAATCAGGGTTCCGATTGGGTTTAAAGGGTTAACCTTGCAAGGAATTGAAGGTTAAATATTAATATCTTTAGATAATAATTTATCCGAGTAATTTTATAAATGAATATTGTAAATCAATCCAGAGTAAGAAGCGGGAATCATACGGTGAGTATATCCTGACTACAATTCTTTTATCATATTTTACAAATCAATTCTCATTTTTATTATTTTATTTCTCAAAACAAAAATAGAAAAACAAGTCTTTACTTTTAGTTTTTATTGTTACTCAAATCAATTCACAATTTTTCCAACAACAACCGAGTTTTTCAACTTAAAGGGACTGGTTATTGTAGTATTTGGTTTACAATCCTTGTGGAGACGATACTCTACTCATTCATTATATTACTTGTGTGACCGGTATACTTGCCGGAGAGCATCAAGTTTTTGACATCCTTATTGCAAGGAATTGGGGTTCCGTAGAGTGCAGGGTAAGCAGGTTAAAAAGACCACAAATGGAACTGGCACAGGGAAGAAAATGGGAGAAAGTAGTGCTGCTGGCACAAAGAGGCCCATGACCTCTTCTTCATCTGTGTTTGACAGTACTAAGTTCTTATCACTTGAGGCTCAGGATCGGTACTACAAATGGTTTGTTCCCAAGAAGATCATATCAGAGAGGCAAATCAGTTCCTTCTTGGATAGTGATTGTCCAGTTAGACAAACAGCTGAGAAGAGAAAATGAGAAAAGTTGGTGAGATTCGCTGCACCGAGCTCCAACACAATACTGAAAGAATTTTGTGCCAATGCTGATATGGAGAAGATAGATGCAACTCGGAAGAGTTGGGTGCGAGGATAGGAAGTCTCTTTCTCATTTGCAACAATAGAGCGGTTCCTTGGGACTACACATGATCGTAGCAAGAGCTGCTATTTTGCACAGACATTGAATAGGATGCAGCCTTCTGCAGGAAAAAGACTGTACTGGGAAGACATGCCAGAGATTGCTGAGAAAATCCGTAGTGCCATCACTCACCTTATTCTAAATGGAAGCCAAAGAATGGGTAGCCAGATGTGCCAGAAAAGTTGGAGAGAGTATATCTTAATCTGGAAGCTATGTTCTAGCATACTTTCATCAATTCTACTGTCATTGCATCCATTAATTTGAGTGATGTAAATGTTGAGCAAGCAGTGTTACTATATACCCTTATGGGTGAAGAAAATCTCAACATTGGCGCTATTTTGTTTGAAAGGATAGTGCATATCATCACTCAAAAGAAAGCAGAAATTCACCTAGCACACAGTTTTTTGATTGAGCAGCTATGTCTAGAGGCTGGGGTGGAGATTTCTAATGAAGAGCCCCGTGATGTAAAGGTAAAGTTGGAGATAACACAGGCACATTTTAATACTATGAGGGAAGAGTCCAACCGTCATGCCCTTTGGAAGGCATCCCGTGCTGCAGATGGAGCACTTCCAGCTCCAGAGCCTGTGGAGGAGCCAGTAGCTGCACCTTCTGCCTATTCCCTTCTTCTCCAGACTATGGACCAGCCAGATACAGGAGACGAGGATCAAGCATAGGTATCTGAGGAACATGATGGAGAGACTATGCAGTGATCGCGGGAATCACATTGCGAGTTTCAGGCCACAGTTTCCACCTTCTCCACCTCCAGCGGAGGCTGATCCACATACAGTTCCAGCTGATGATCATAATGATGCTACTATGGAAGATTACTGATGACTATGCATTTGTTCACATGTCACCCACTTCACCATCACATATATTTTAGTAGTTCCTTTTGCTGTTTTAAGTATTTTGGTGGATATTTTGGTTGGATTATTTTCCTATATGTAGTACTCTTTGATGTTTAATCTGTTTTGCTGCTTAACAAGTGTGTGTGTGTGTGTGTGTGTGTGTGTGTGTGTGTGTGTGTGTGTGTGTTCCACCTGGCATAATTAGCTTCTTCGACTAGTATAGTTTGTTGCTGGGGACAGCAATACTCTAAATCTGGGAATTGGTTGCATGTTGTTATATGCGAGACCTGCTAACTGCGGAACACAACAGAAAGGAAACAGAGATTCTATCTGGAAAAAAAGGGAGATACTTCAACTTTTGGTTTAATAATTTTGTTGTTTATTTAAAAAATTTATCTCCTTTATTTAAAAAATTAATAAAAAATGAATTCCTAAACTAGCAATCTCAGGTTTGACGAGCTGACTTAGTACTATTGTGGATTGAATCATAAAGAGCATGATATCTTTGAAGCATCCATTTGTTTTATATAATCTGAGAATGATGCCTGCTTGTTTGTATAATTGTTCCTTGGTGAATCATTCTAACATAATGCTTGATGTGAATTCTGTAAATTAGATTCTAGTCTGAATTACAGCTGTGAGGATTGAGCCTAAATAGAAATTATTATTCAGAGAGGCCTCACTGTAGTAGTTTTTCTAGAACTTGAACTGTTTCTCTGGCTTGCATGCATGACTGATATGATAAGGGCACTTGTTCTTGTTAGCTTAGAGCCAAATAGCCTACCTGGAAAGAAAATCCATTGTTAACCCCTTTTGAGCCTGAAACCAATTTGTTCAAAAACCTTATGAAGTTACTTAACCATGTTCCACTGACACTACTTGAAAGAGATTGAAATGCTGATTCAAAGAATTAGAATCAAGGTCCTTCTCAGAGAAGAAAAAGTTAAGTAAATGAAAAAAAAGAAAGAAGAATGGTCTGAGAAAATTTAAAATGTAGCTCATAAGAGAAAGGAAAACAAAAGAAAGAGAAGATAGTGAAAAAGGGAAAAGAACCCCAAAAAAATGTCAAAATGGCATAATTGAAGAGCTGAGAAGGAATTAATGTCAAAAATCTTAGGATTTCAGTCTCTCCAAATTAATCAGCCTCCAACCAAAAGACTCTTACCCCCAAACCAGGCCAATTTATAAACTATTAAAGACCTTTTGATCAGTCTATACATGGCAAATGGGTTCCTCACTTTTAGGAACTTGAGAATATGTTCAAGATCATAGAATTACTGCTACATTGATGGAATGAGTGCAAAAACCTCAGACACTGAGTGATGATAATGTATTTATCTGGTGAGGAATAATCAAGCTAGGATATAAGATCTTGATACAACTGAAGAGCATTATTGTGAAATTTGTACCAGGCAGTTATACATGCATAACAGTTTGATTTCTTAAGATGGTTATGTTCATGTGTTTCTTCACAGAGTTGATCTTGCTTTTCTCTTTAATCTATTACATTGCTGAGGACAACAACGCTCAAATCTGGGAATTGTTTGATGTGCCTTCAGCACATGGGTAAATTCAAGCCAAAAAGAGGAAGATTATTGGTTAATCCTGAGTAAAAAGGCAACATTTATTATTGCTTTACTGAAATTCCAAATCCAGGATTGTTCAACTGATTTTATGCTTATTTTGTAGGAAAAGCAAACAAATCTGAAGCCTAGTGAGGACTTGTCAAAATGAAGACCCACGCTCACAGTGTGGATGTCACGCTGATGGCGTGAAGAACCAGAGACTTCCATGAAAGTTAACTGGCCTTGAAGGCCGAAGCATGTGAGAGGGAAAAACAAAAATTTTCCAAGCGGAAACACACATGCATACAAGTCTCATGCTTTAAGACAACATGATGTTATCTTTGTTTGTGATTCGAACACCAAGGAGATCAGTGTCAGGTTTGAAGGGTTCAAACCCTCTAACGTTGATCCACACCACCCATGTCAAGATGCAATAACTCCTTCTTGAAAGCCACCAAATGACCACCACAAAGAGGCTTGCTATGCGCTCAATAGGTGAAGAAAGAGGCTAGGTATATGTGTTTAGAAGAGTGAAGTCTTCAGCATGAAAACTTCACAAGAGTGGTGCATGGAATGAAGTAGAATTGGTTAGGTGTTTTTCTGCAAACCCCTAAGAAGAAAATTCCCAAGTTTGCGCACAAGAGTGTGGGAGAGAATGTGAAAATTTTCCACTTCAAAGTTCCCCTCAAAGTGGCGCACAACAAGAGGAGATAAAGGTGGAGTTGTTGCAATTCAAAATTCTCAACAACCTCCCCTTTGAATCCTCATGAGATTAGGTCTTTATCTAGTCAAGATTCTGACCTAATGGTCATCATATGACCATTCAATCTATGCGCACCATTCAGCCCCAAAAGGGTCCAGATACGTTGAGTAGTTGCATTCAAATTTGAACCAACTCACTCACTGATTCTCTTAACCAACCAAATCTGATTGGAGCTTGTTTGGTTGACTAGATGACACTCTTATCCAACCAAATTTGTTCCCCAAACAGCCATTGGTGATCTCCAAAGATCTTCTCTTGATTCAAGGGATTTGTTCCAACAAGATCCTATCTTGTCCTTTGTTTATGAAAAAACTTTTCATAGCCAATTCAAATTCGAATTCAAACATTTAAATTAAAACGTTCAAACATTTAAATTCAAAATTTAAATTCAAAATTGCAAATTTCAAAATTTAAATTTCAAATTCAAAATTCAAATTTCAAATTTCAAATTCAAAATTCAAATTTCAAAATTCCAATTCAAATTTCAAAATTCAAATTTCAAAATTCAAAATTCAAATTCAAAATTTAAATGTTTGATAATTAATTTAACTAATTAAATTAATTAGTAATGTCTTGGACCATCCAAGCTTATTACATGATCCATGCGCCCTCTTCCCTTTAGTTGGGCTTCCAAACTTCTTCTTGGGCTAACAACCATTATTAGGCCCAATACCTTTAATGCTAGATCATTAAGACTATAAGGTGTTAGTGTGTGACCCATTAGGTCCAACATAGCCACTGATGTAACAGCCCGTTGTACACCGGTATTGTTAACATTGATTATGATATTAAGCGCAGTTACAATCACAGTGATTAGATTAATTAAATTACGGGCAAATTTTTCTTTTAACATATTCCTTTTCTTACGTAAACGCTTGTTCCGTAATCAATTAAAACCACACTATAATTGTAAATGCCATTTGCAGAATCATACACTTTCTAACATCATAAATCTTTCTTTTTATTCAATTCATTTAAACTTACCATCTTACTCTCTCATTTTACCAAGTTATAGTCCTTTACGTTATCTACGCGTGGTTTCAAACCACGTCTCATTTGGAGTTCTACCCATCAAGTTAAGCCCCTTTCTTTTAGTCTAGAAAAAACTGAATTTTCGAAATTTACACTGTGGTAATCGATTACCAGTGGGTGGTAATCGATTACCACCTGTCAAAAATGAGGCAGTAGCCAATTTTCTCATTCCTCTGTTCTGGTAATCGATTACCAGCTTTGGGTAATCGATTACCTCACATGGTAATCGATTACCAAAGGCCAGTAATCGATTACCAGTGCAGACAGTAACCAATTTTTCGTCCCCTGTTGCATGGTAATCGATTACCATGCTTGGGTAATCGATTACTATGCAGCAAAATGACAGATTACAGCAGTTTTGAGCCCCAAAAAGGGTGTGTAATCCATCCCTAATCCCTTGGTACTCCACATAACACATAATCATGTCCTAATGTAGGCTCTAGGCCCTTCCATCATGTATTTTCCTTAAGTTTAACATCAATTACATCATTCTCAAAATAATGGCCATTTACATGCAATTATGGACCATTTTTACAACATTACACATCAAGACTTCAAGGCTATGAATGTGGCAATGGACAAGTCCCATGCTCACTCAAAATATACAGTTATCCAAGCCATGAATAATAAAACATAAACAAGACTTAGCATATGACCATGAACACTAACAAAAGCATGGAAATGACATCATGCAATATGTTCATGACCTAAGTCTCAAAATACTAATGGTATGCTATGTGCACTCCATAAACTCCTCCAAAAGGTCATGCAATCCAATGCACCGCATGCCAATCCAACGTCCACTATACGGGCTTCTTGCCCGAAGCTCCTCCCGGCTCATAGTGACCTGAAATGTGGTCCCCCAAACACGGGGTGAGATATACGGATATATCTCAGTAAACCAATGGAGCTAGAGGCTCTCTCCACTCCATGGCTCACTAAAATGTATCAAAATGACATAACATGGCATGCAAGTAAGACAATATCACCATCCACCTGGAGACACCCAAGAACATCCACTCATGGATTCATGTTCAAGGACTCCATCATATAACTCCCGAGACCGTCCTGGCGCCTCTCCCATGGTTGAGAAGACTCCATGGCAATACCCAACCGGAACTCCTCATGAGCCCTATCCGGCGGACGTCCCACGTTTGGATCATCCTGGCGCCGCTCCCAGAGTCGACTCCACGGCAATACCCGACTGGCATTCTCACAAAGATGAATCCAGCGGATGACCAAACTCCACTCGTCAACTGGCCAGTGACCACACAATTTTCACACAATACAAGCAATATGCATACAAGCACACAAACACATCATGTCATCACTACATAATCCAACCACAACCTTCCTCTAGGTGTGGTGGAGCTCACTAGGGATTAAACCCAAGTTCCAAGAGTTTACCTTAACACGAGCGATACCGTTCCAAACGTATGCTCCCAATCAACTTTTCACAATTCCAACCGTGTGAGGCACCCTACAACAATCATCAAATCCAAATTACACCAAAACTCATTTTTCATCAAATTTCCTCAAATTCGCCTAAGTTAAAAACCTATATTTTTCACCAAAATTTAACATAGCATTTCTAGCTTACAAACATGATTCTAAGGCCTTTTCATCTAATAGCATTTTTCCATTTGGGCTCTCTATCATCACACATCTAAAATCAAAGCTTTGAACACAAATTCATAGATCTAAGAAATCAACTATCAAAAGACCACAAATATACTTACAATGTGTAGTATGATCACCACCAAGGCTTCACTAAACCATTTGAAGATCAAAACTCCAAGAAATCTCCAAAAACACTAATGGGTCGAATCTGAGTTGCTCAAAAACGCGGCCAAGGAGGTGGATTCAAGGCTTCTAAGTGCTACCAATGGCTTTGGAAGGTTGTTTACGATAGATTTCAACACCAAAATCAAGCGATTCGGTGGAGAAACGAAGAAATGGGAAGAAATGAAGAAAATGGTGACAATGGTGTTCTTGGCTCCTTTTTCTCACAGGGGCGCACGGGTAGTGGAGAGGAAAAAGAGGGAAAGAAAGAAAGAAAAGGAGGTGGGGCCAAGTGACTTCGGTCACTCGGGTCCCACACGCGATCTAACTTTGACTCCGATAAAATTTCCGATCACAAATCCTTAATCTAATTATTTTTCCAGTCCATGACATATTTTTATTTCTCCAAACTATTGATAAAAATTTCACACCTATTGGTACACTCACACCTCAGTATTTTAACACTAAAAATCACTATTCATCAATTTTTCCCAAATTTGCCTATTCACTCAATTTTTCGCCCTGATTCCATTTTCAGCATTATTTTTGTCATATGAAATCTCTAACTCAGTATTTAAGCCTCATAACACACGGTTGGCAAATTACCATTTTGCCCTTTTTGCCCCTTTTGGCCATAATACTTGGATTTTCACTAATCCACAATCTTTCATTTCTCAATATAATATTAAAATGCATATTTAAATATATGAGGTGTTATAACTGACATAAATGGGCTCGGGCCCAACAAGCCCATAACCCATTTAATGACAACACAGAACACTAGCAATGTTTTGTTTCCCTAGAGCTAGTTATATTAATAACTTGATCATCCTATTACACATATTTGGTTGCCGTATGTATTTCCTTTCATCTCGGTTACCTTCCCATTAACCTAGGGTAAGGAAATGTATCAACCCTTGCGGTTTAGGGTAAGCTTTATTCGAAATAGGGAATCTTCAATTTACTGACGCTAAAGGCAGATCATCTCATGATCTCTTTTACTATGCATAGATTCCCGAGTCCCTGTAAATATCATCCTGATTTCTCCGGTTTACAGATAACCTAATCTCTCACAGAGATTTGACGAATTCCTTCAGCTTATCACCCTAGCCCTGTGCTCTTTCAGGACAAGCCCAACAGTATACCTGTGAGTCTCCATGTTTCAGGCAGACGAAGTATACAATCAAAGCATGCCTTTTAGAACACAGTCTAGGTAATAACTTCTGGTCTAAGGAAAGACATTCCCAAATAAAAAGAGACTACTCTAATGACACTATCTGTGAGATTTCCTCATAGAGTCTCTTTGTGGGTCTGTTCAGTGCGAGCTATACTCTTATAGGCCCACCCACGACTTTAGCTAAGACATCTCCATATCTGTAGCACATGAGGTTTTTACCTTGTATCCATATACAAGTAGATAAGTTGTGCTAGTCTTACCAGAGATCACTGATCCCCATTCTTAGTGTCTCTAGACTTGGAACATAAGATTATGAATAAACGTGCGGTATCCTTGAATCCTCATGATCGTGATCTCATCACAGATACTCAAGAGATACCTGTTCTATTCCAAGGGGTTTATCCAGTTTGTTCATAATATATTAACAATAATATCGAGACCTAATATGAAATAGGATAAAAAGTGCTTATTATTTATTTGCGACAATAAAGGTCCACATCTAATGTCCTTATTTAATCAAAAGATTGTCTCTAGGACACCCATATACTAACATTCCATGCTCACAGCGTGGATATCACGCTGATGGCGTGAAACCATTCTTCTTCCCACGCTCACAGCGTGGATAGCATGTTGATAGCGTGGGAGTTTAGAGGCAGCCACGCTCTTAGCGTGGATCTGACGCTGATAGCGCCAGTGTGCGAAACTTCAGTCGTTTTTTGTCTACAATGGTAATTTTGGAAGATGAAAAAGAAGATTATAAAAAGGAGGCTCAGCATAGAATTAGGTATCGGACCTAAGTAGACCGTCGCTGCCAAGAAGAGCTCTGGAATGAGATTGTTCTTCATTCTTCGTTCTTCATCTTCTTCTCTTGTAATTCATGTTTCTTGTTGAATATTGAATTCTAGCCATGACAATGGTAGGCTAGTCTTTTTTATTGTTGTTAGGGTCACGAACCTTATGTGAACCCTTGTTACGACGGATTGGTTTATTTTTACTCGTTTATATAAATTTCTTTATCTTTACCTTGTGAAAATTTTCTATTTTCCTTGTTAGACTTGACCAATCTGATAGTGGATGATAGTTTGAGGGTTAGAACCCTAGATAGGAATATTGGGGTTTTGATTTAGAAAGGGGGTGAGATAACAATTAGTATGCATGCTAGGGATAGATTTATATTTAATTGCAGATGCTGCAATTATCGTGTTCGTCGTTTAATTCTCATGAGGGATTACTAAGGGATTAGGATTCCAATTGATATTAAAGGGTTAAATTACCAAGGGATTGAGATTTAACTAATAAAATATAGATGATAATTATATAAGGATTTATATAAATAAGTATTTTTAAATCAATCCAAAGTAAGAAGTAGGGATCATATGGTAAGTGTGCTCTAGCTACAATGCTCTTCTCATATTCAGATAAATCGATCTTTGTTCTTATTTTTATTCTTTAATATAAAAACTCAAAAACAAGTCTTTACTTTTATTGTTACTCAAATCAATTCACAATTTTTCCAACAACAACCGAGTTTTTCAACTTAAGGGGACTGGTTAGCGTCATACTTGGTTTACAATCCCTGTGGAGACGATACTCTACTCATTCATTATATTACTTGTGCGATCGGTATACTTGCTGGAGAGCATCAATAACACTAGGTGGGACAACCATGAACACCTCCTTATGAAGATCTCCATGCAAGAAAGCGTTGTTCACATCTAGTTGTTCAAGATGCCAATGATTGGCAGCTACAAGTGCAAGTAAAATTTGAACGGATGTCAACTTTGCTACCTGAGAAAATGTATCAAAATAGTCAATGCCTTCAACTTGGTTATATCCTTTGGCAACTAGTCTTGCCTTGTGCCTTTCAATAGTACCATCTGCATTAAATTTTGTTTTGTAAACCCACTTGCAACCGATGGGTCTTTTTCCTTTCGGTAAATCAACCAGCTTCCAGGTATGATTAAGATCAAGAGCTGCTATCTCAGCAGCCATGGCATCTTTCCGGCATTGGTGTTGTATAGCCTCAGTATAGGAATTGGGATCCATCTACATGGAAACATTAAGACAGAAATTTTGAAACTTAGGTGAGCAATTAGCATAAGTAAGGACATGTTGGATAGGATGATCCGTGGATTGTGAGGAAGTTTGGAGGGTGTTGCAGTGGAAATCACAAAGGTAGGTAGGTGGATGTGTGGTGCGTGAAGAACGGCGAAGAGGAATGTGTATATCTGGGTTAAGAATGACAGATTGAGGTTGAAGTGGATCAGTAGGTAAAGTGTCAAGTATTGGAGGTGGTGGGGAAGGAGGATTGGCAGAAAGAGATTCATGTGGATCATCTGACAATGAAGAAGGTTGTGGAAGTGTGGAAAATTGAGGATAGGTATGAGGTTGTGTTTGCTATTGAGTGGAAAAGGGAAATATGGATTCATAAAGGATGGTGTTTCGGGATATGAAAATTTTCTTAGATGAAAGGTCATATAGTAGCTGTCCTTTGGTGTTTTCTGTTTGACCTATATAGACACATTTGTGTGCTCTGGCTGAAAACTTGTTCCTTTGAGATGACAAAGTGGAAACGTAAGAAAGACAACCAAAAACTCTTAAGTTGGTGAGAACATGTGGTGTAGAATAGAGTATCTCAAAAGGTGGTTTTTGATTCAAAATTGGAGTAGGTAAGCTGTTAATGATTAATACTGAATGAGCCACTGCATAGCTCCAAAGAGAGTGTGGGAGAGATGCTTGGAAAGCAAGTGCCCTTGTGACATTCATAATGTGTTGATGTTTTCTTTCTACTAGCCCATTTTGCTGTGGAGTTTCAACACAGCTGGTTTGATGGATGATACCTCTTTGAGAATAAAATTCTGACATTAAGAAATCTCTGCCATTATCCGTGCGAATAGATTTTAATGATATGTTAAATTGGTTCTCAAGAAATATAACAAATTGTTGCAGAATATGGCGAGCCTCAATTTTATGAACCATGAATTTGACCCAAGTAAATCTAGAGAACTCATCAACAAGTGTCAAGAAATACTTGTATCCTTGAACAGAGGGAACCAAAAAAGGTCCCCAAATATCTACATGTAGTCTTTCAAAGAGTCTTGTAGTCTGTGAGGTACTTAAAGGAAAAGGAAGTTTTCTTTGTTTAGCAAAGTGACATATGACACATGGTTTAGTGTGTACATTGGGAATAAAAGGAAACGGTGAACTAACATGCTTGAGAACATTTTCTGATACATGTCATAATCTGAGATGCCACAACAGTGGGTCATCTTTATTACATTGAATGGAATTACTACAACTTGTGACTTTGGTAGCAGAATTTGGATTCTCAGTGCTTATGACAAATAATCCACCCTTTTTCTCACTTATATCAGTCGTCCTCGAACTGTCCCTCTGCTTAATCAAACAATGAGAGGTGTAAAATATCAAATAACAATCCATGTTCTCTAGTAGTCTTGTGACATAAATAAGGTTAACCTTGAATTCTGGCACATATAAAACATTGGAGAGGTTGAAAGAAGAAGTGATATTCACATCACCAGAAAAGGATGCAGTGACATAAGATCCATTAGGCAGCATAATGTGTATTGGTTCAATCTTGTGTATAGAAGAAAATGAAGATCGATCATGTGTGATATGATCAGTGGCCCCAGTGTCTAAAAGCCATTGCATAGAAATTTTACCTGTGATAGGAGAGGAATCAATATTTATAATTGTTCGAGCCATGTTGGTCGCATGTGAAGATTGAGAATCCTGCATATAGCTCATGAATTCCTCGTACTTTGCCCTTGGAACATAAATTTGATTTTCGGCACTATTGTGATCACTTGATGGAACAACAAGTTGCATTGGTCTCTATCGTATGAGCAGCATTGATAGAACTGGATTGAAACTTGCTGGACCTATATTGTAAGAACCTGCACCGTTAATTAAGGTGATTAATTAAATAAATGTGATAATTAGGAAATAGTTCCATAATTGACCCTAATAATTATTATGTGGCTTTAATAATTACAGTAAGTAGGTAATAATGCTGAAAGTCATTTTTCGGGCGAAAAGCGCAGATACCGGTTCTGCTACCCGGTATAAATGCTTACCGGTGAAGTATCCCGGAAAATTATAATAAGTACATGATAATTACTAGAATAATATGTAGGACTTTTAAAACAAGTTTCAAGTCAAAATAATGAGAACTGATGCCAGAACTGATACTGGCTATGGAAAAGCGTGTACCAGAAAGGTGCTCCGAAAAATAAAATAAAAATATGAAAAATCTTAGAAAAATGAGTAGGTTAAGATTCCAAAGTTTGAGATTAAAATGTTTTGCGTAGCTATTAATGCTAATACTTTGCGTCTAATCACTTAGTGGCCTATTTAAGGCCATGGCACGCATTTCTAGGTCAGAAATAGTGCCTCCTACGTGAAGTGTTGAGAGCTTGGCTGCTGCCACCCTTCTCCTTAGTCACCTTTGCGTGAGAAAACCTTCAAACTACTTCCTTTCTTTGATTTCTTCACCTCTAAACAAGTAAACACTTGGGCGTGAGCTTTGGTGAGGGTAAAAGGAACCATCTTCTGAGCGTGAGAGGGCTGTGTTGGTGGTCTAGTTGGATTTTCGCGAAATGCAGAATCTGTGTTCTGTCTCGAAATATCCGGGTATTTGGTTGTGAATATCCGGATATTGATATCCGGATATGGGGTGCGGTGATATCCGGATATGGGATATCCGGATATGCCCTCGAAATATATCCGGATATTCTGGATTTTCAATGAATATTGAGGTACTGTTCATACGGATTTGAGTTTTGGGTTGTGGACCCTAGTTTGATGAAGTGGTACTTCTGGAATTAATTATCTAAGTCAGAACATAAGGGGTTAAGGGCTTATGGCTTTGTGGGAAGCCTTAAGACGTAAAATGTAAAAGGAAAAATGTAGTCTGTACGCTTATATTTATGAGCTTTGAGTATTGATACGATTGCTGGTCCTAAATCAGATTGTGATATGCCGTGTTGGACTTGAGCTGTTTGGACTCTTGGCTTGGATTGATTGCTTACAAGGATTGAGGCACCAGAATTATTATATCTCTTCCTATCTTGTTGGATCAACAAAAGTAGGTTGAGAACAATTAGGGTTTGTGAAATAAAAGAGAATAATTAAAGAAAATTTAATTGATTCAAAACCCTTGAGAAATTCAAGGACATAAGATTTAAAAATTAGAAAATATCAGAGAAAATATTACGGTAAGAGAAACAAACACCTTTCCGATCCCCACCTTGTATTCTGATTTAGCTTTTACATTCGATTTACCCATTGATTAAACGATTCACCATCTTTTAATTGATTGGTTAAGCCATAATTCCTTAGTGACATTAACCTTCTTTAACCCTATTAGAACCCTAATCCCTTAGTGATCCCTTTTTAGGTTAAACGTTTAAATTGATGAATCTTTCATGTTTGCGGTTCAAATAGCCTATCCCTAGTGCATACATGAATAGTTACCTTCCTTTCTGTCAGGAATTAGAATCCCAATATCCCTATTGCGAACCCTAACCCTCGCAATCCCATTAGAGTGATCAGATCTAAAAGAATTTAAGCGATGAAGAGCAAAGGAAAATAAATTCAATTGGATAAACGAATGTCAAGATAAAATAAATTACAAGGGGTTCACATCAAGGGTTGTGACCCTCACCACAATAAAAGGAGATCTAGCCAACCATTGTAATGACTGATCTCAAAAATAAAACATAAACTAGAAACAAAAGAAAAGAAGAAAATAAGACGAAAAACTAGAAAAGAACTTCGAAGGACTTGAAGAACTTCGAAGAACTCGAAGAACTCAAGAACACGAAGAATATAGGACTCAGATCTCTCTCTTTTCTGAAGTGTGACGGCTTTACTCTGAAGACCGAATAGAATGGAATGTGTGGAGAGTAGGGGTGGTAAAAGAGCCAGGGGCCTTTGGCTCGGCTCGTAAAGGCCTGAGCTCGTTTAATAAAAGCTCGTGTTGGAACCAGGCTTGGACTTGTATAAAAGTTCGTTTAATAAAAAGGCCTCAGGCTCTAATTCAGAAGCTCGACCTTAGAGCCTCCTAGGCTAGTCTAGTATATAAATATTTATATATATTTTTTATACTACTTGTAATAACTCTCATCAATTTATTTCACCCCATTTTATTGGTTTAATAGATTTTTTGAATGATTATGTTCTATATTATGCTATTTGGATATATATTGAATTTATGTATATTTATGGAATTAGTAGTGTTGTTCTATATTATCCTTCATCCTCCTTCACACAAACAAACCCACAAAAACTCATTCGTTCCAATGTGCACTACTTGTTTGTGTCAATTTATTTTTTATTTTTTACTTTTTTATTTTTTATTTTTGTTGGCACTTTTTTTTATAATGGGCTAAGATAATATAACATGTTGTCTACCTTCTCTCACTTTAATTTTTATTTATTTATTGTAGACTTTGTAAATTATTGCTGCAAATTGGAAGCTAAGGTTTCTATCTGGAAATTGATTTTTTGTGGAATTCTGTTCTCTTATTTTTATTCTTTAACATTCTAACAGGCTAAGACAGGCTTCACACAGGCTTTTATTTTTTGCAAATAAACCAGGCCACAGGCCAATATTATATTCGTGATAGGTAACAGGCTAAGGCCAGTCGGACACGTTTAAATACAAGCTTGGCCCGTTAACGCCCCTAGTGGAGAGGAACCTTTACACAGGTAGCAACTAGGGTTTCTCCGCGTCTTCCAAAATTACCCCTCCGATGAAACGTATAACGGAAGAATTAATTACAACTTTATTACAGAAACGTATAACGGAAAGATTTAATTAAAACTTTATTACAGAAACGTATAATAGAAAGATGTAATTAAAATAGATTTGAATTAAAATTTTGAATTCAAATTTTGAATTCAAAATCAATTCAACAGTGGTGCGACCCTCTGGCGGTCTTCCATTCCTTGTTTTTCAAACTTTGAATTTCTTCATCTCTTAAGCTATAAAAATATAGAATAATCAGTGAAAGTGTGTCTCAACGTGGATTATTAGTAATTCATAAAAAATAATAACCTTTATTACTGAATTATTGTCAAATCCTTATTCTTTTCACTCTGAAATATCTATATGCCGAAGGCATATCATTAATAAACCGGTTAACACGGGGTGTTACATATATCCTTGGGGAAATCCATGTTTGAAGTAGCAAGAATCAACAGTGTGATTAGTTTTCTTACAATAAGTACAATACTTGTTTCCAGAATTTTTCCTTCTGCCATTGATGAATCTTCCTCTTCCTCTATGTGAGAAGCCACGGCCACGAAAGCCTTCTGAAGAATTTGCAAAGACCTTCGCTGTAGGTGCATTGGTATAAACATCTAATTGAAGTTGCCTCTCTTGTTGCATAACCAGAGAAAAAGCTTTGTTTATAGTTGGAAGAGGAGTCATTAACATGATCTGAGAACGAACGTGACTGAATTGATCGTTTAGCCCTCTTAGAAACCTGGCTACTTCAATTGAATCTCTTTTTTCTCGCATTTTTGCCAAACTTCCACATGTACAAGATGGAAGTGGTTGAAGATTGTTTAATTCATCCCACAATGCTTTCAAACTCGTGAAATAGTCTGATACAGACCTGTCTCATTGAGTTATTTGATGAAGATCTTTTTCCAGATCTGAGATGCGGAACATGTCCGATTGCGAAAAGCGATCTTTCAAATCAGTCCACACTTCATTTGCTTTTTCAATCCAAAGTATGGATTGAACGATGGAATCGTCAATCGAGCGATGAAGCCAAGACAACACCATTGTGTTGCATCTCTCCCAAGCTCCATATTTCGCGTCAGTCTCTGATGGAGCAGTGATAGTTCCATCAACAAATGACAATTTATTTTTCGAAAACAACGCTACTTTCATTGCTCTTGACCAAGCAGCGTAATTCTTGCCATTCATCGATGGAGAAACAAGAATTAACGAGGGAGATTCATTTGGATGGAGATAATATGGACCTGAAGTTTGGTTATGTTCTGCCATGGATGCATAGGAAGAAAAGAGGTTTTGCGGAAGATGATGAATGGCCCAGAGCTTTAAGAGCTCTGATACCATCTTGATAAACTTGAAAATTTTCATATTGAAAATATGATTTTTACAATGAGCTTTCACCTATTTATATGAACAATGAAACACTAAAAAAACAAAAGGGAAAGACACATTCTAGGTAATAACAAATGACACATCAGCAAAACTGATTTAATAAACTCATTAACTTTCTAACTGATTGGTCAGAACTAGAACGGGCCTTGCTACCCTGCATCCGTGCTAATACTTAAGTCCGTGTTACTGGTTTCTGAATTTGGGTATATTAACAAAGGGGGCGTGTTGAGATATATAATCCCACTTGTAGGAGCAATTAATGTGGAGTTTATAAGGACTTTAACACTCTCACCACTTGAGCTAGCTTTTGGGGTGGTGTATCTTGTAAGAATCCATACCGTTAAATTAGGAGATTAATTTAATTAAATATGGAGTTTTATTTTAAAGGAATTTATGAGTCATAAGGTTAGCAGTTATGAAATTTATGAGTTATAAAGTTAGCAGTTATGAAATTTATGAGTTATAAGGTTAGCAGTTATGGAATTTATGAGTAATGAGGTTAGCAGTTATGAAATTTATAAGTTATAAGGTTAGCAGTTGTGTAATTTATGAGTAATAAGGTTAGCAGTTGTGTAATTTATGAGTAATAAGGTTAGCAGTTATGGAGTTTAAGAGTCAGTCGTTATTTTTTTGTAATTAAGTTAGGTTTTAATTGTGTTTATGGTTATTTAGGGTTGCACTTTTAGAAATTCAAATTTTATCCTACAAATAATCTATTATATCATGTGAAAAATGGAGAGAATTGAGAAGGCTTAAATATTTATAATGAGTGATTAAGAATGCTAAAAGTCACTTTTCGAACGAAAAGTGCAGATACCGGTTCTGCTTCTCAGTATAAATGTGTACCGATGAAGTATTCCGAAAAATTATAATAAAAATATGAATATTACTAGAAAATTATGTAGGATTAGTAAAACGAGTTTCAGGGCAAAATAATGAGAACTGATGCCAGGACTGATACTGGCTATGGAAAAGCGAGTACCAGAAAGGTGTTGCGAAAATTAAATATAAAATATGATAAATCTTAGAAAAATGAGTAGGTTCAGATCCCCAAGTTCGGGATTAAAATGATAAGCGGATCTACCAGAGTTAATACTGCGTGATGTTATTGAGGTGGGCTATAAATATAACCTTTGGGCCCAAAACCCTAGTGTGATGTTATTGTGGTGGGCTATAAATACCCCCTTTATCCGAAACCCTAGACACTTTTACTTTTCCTACGTGACCTAACGGCGGATCAGATTCTCTTCAATTGTCTATCGCCTTCTCTCTTTCTCTTTTGTGAGTGAAAGGATCATTTTCTCCCTTGATTCTTCATCTAAATATAAAACCTCTAATTCTAAATTAAGTATTAAAATATTAAGTGAGAAATTAAGTGAAGAACTAGTGAAAATCATGAAGATTAGACAAAAATACAAAGAAAAGGCAAAACGGTAATTAGCCATGCACACAACCCTAGGAAGATAAAAATTGAGTAGAAGGTCTCAGATTATAAAAATAATCCTGGAAATGGATTCAGAACGAAAAATTGAGTGGACATGCAAGTTTCAGAAAAATCAGTGAATAGTGTTTTTCGCGGGTAAAAATACCGCGGAACGATTGCACCGTAAAACGTGCCGATTGAATTTTCAGCTATAGGTTCCAAATATGAGTTATAAATGGTGTATTGAGTTAGGAAGTATGAATTCTGATAAAATTTGATGGAATTAATTCAGTTTGGGGAAGCGTGCCAACAGCTCGCGCAATAGCTTAAAACAGTGTTATTTCCGAACAAATATGAGTTATAAATGGTGTATTGAGTTAGGAAGATAAAATTTATGGAATTCTGGGGAAGCGACCGGAAAACTCCGGATTCATCTTATCAAGTATAATTAAAGGACAATGGGTAATGTTAAAAATTAGAATTTCTAAATAGGTTTTGAATTTGTGGACATTTAGTGGAATCAGAGGGAAATTCGGATTAGTTTTAAATCGCGTGAGGTGGCGTGGGATCCACCCCTCTTAAGTGACTTAAGCCACATGTGCTTGGCACTATTTATGCATCACTTTCCTCCCTTCTTCTTGCTCAAACCCGCAGCCACTATAGCCATTTCCCTCCAAGATTTCATTTCACCATAACTTAGTCATTTTAGCACCAAATCAAGTGATTCTTGTCTTGAAACTTGATGGAAAACACCTTCTAAAGCCATTGGTGGTACTCTTGAGCCTTGAAATCGTGTGTGTGAGGAGATCTTGGTCATTTTCAGTAGCGATTTTGGGAGAAAAATTGTGTTCTCGGAGCTTCTAAGTGCTCCAATGGTGGAGTATAGTTAGGAGGAGTCTTGTACCTACCATTTGGGTGAGTGTTCTTGCCTTTTAATTGGTTGAATGTGATGATTTGATTTTGAGACCTAAACCTTACATGGTTGATGTGTGATGTTAGAGAGCTCAATTGGAAAATGTGTATTAGATGATAATGCCTTAGAATGATGTATTAAAGCTAGAAATGCCATGAAAATTTTAAGTGAAAAATATGATTTTTTTAACTTAGTGAAATTTTGAGTTCATCACTTTGAAATTTGAAATTTAGTTGCGCTTTGATTGGTGAGTCGTTGAATGAGTGTAGGTTGATAATATGAGATTGTATGAGATGTGGAATGGTTGAAAATTGAAAGAAAATCCTTTGGGATTCCATAGGGCATGATTCGGCCATAATGAGAAAAATGAGGAATTCTATTGGAAAAATAATTGGGATGATGTTTTATGTAATTAAATGGTAATTAGATGGGTTGTGTGGTGGTTGGAAGGTTGGAAAACCTATAGAAAAATAATTGAGAGTTTTAAGTGTTGAATTGACATAGAGTGGATTATTAAGCAAAACGATGAATAAAAGACGTAAAACGGCGAAATGGCACTTGAGTTGGCCTCTTGGCAACCTAAGGATGAGTAATAAAATGAGAAAGAAAATTTAGAAAAATAAATCTCAAATTAACACTACTATGGCCGAACCATCAAGGATGATGGGGAGGATTTCGTGCTTTTCGTGTTTTGATGAAAATTGACGTATACTGATGGTTGTATATGTTTGCATAGGTTTCCATACGTCGACTTGAATACTGAACGGTGAATCAGTGGATTTCCCTTGGTCCTGGACCAAGTGGATTGAGGTAAGTGATTGGACCAATGCATGTATAATTGTGAATTAGCATGTATTGTTTGAGTTTTTAGTGATTGGGAATGTCCTCTGTGTAGGCATTCTGTTGTGTACCAAGTTGAGAAATAAGCTGCTGTGGAGCTAAGTGAGAGAACGAATTAAGGTAACCTCTTGGTACTGGGGCTTGTTCCCCTTGTGTGTTCCACCACACCCGTTGAGGGTGATGGTAGGAAGTGTGTATGAGTAGTGTAGAACAGCATGAGCATGCATGTAGCATTATGAGGGTACTTATGTACCGGATCACTGGCCACTAGAAAGTTAGCCTTCGGGCAAGTTCCGGACTTCCACTGGATAGATCTCCGAGAGGTTGTTCCAGTTGACCCAGGGTCGTGGTGTGTAATCCGGATAGGAGCACACTAGGAAGTCTTGGGTGTATGTGGATGGGAGGGGTACCTTGGTTGTGATTCTAGGAACACGCCTTGGATGATACCCGTAGGCTTATATGCCGAGGACGTTGTGTGGTATGGTAGCTACCAGCCCGCTTCGTCGTAGTTTGTATTCCGATAATTTCACTTTTCTCTAAATCCCTTGCTTTATCCCGTTTTAAGTAATGTTGTTTTATGGTATTTATATGCATCGAAGTGAACCTTTGGGCAGAGTTTTCTCCAGAACCTCTGGGTTGCTGAGATATATTCGTATATCTCACCCCGTCTTGGGGGACTTTATTTCAGGAGGTAGCAGTGGCAGTGGAGCAGCGGGCAAGAAGCCCGCATGATGATATTAGTGATGCAGTTCTGTATTTTGCATTTTGGTGGCCACTTGGCCTAGGCTAGACTTAGGGCATGAACATCTTATATGTATGTAGTACAAGTTTCATTAGCATATTTGTTCATGTCATTTTGCCTAAGTCTAGTAGTTTATGCCATTTGAGTTTATGTATATTTTGTAATTAAAGTTGTAATATTTGGAGGATAGTAAATTAAAGTTGAAGTTGTAAGTTGTAAAATTGTAAGCAAGTATTGTAATTGTACCTTGGATGCATGAACTATTATGATGGAAGGGCTTTAGGCCTATTTTAAGTTTATGATTATTTGTATGATGAAAATATGCATGAAATTGAAGTTGGTGATTGAAACCATTTAAGGATTTAAAGTAAGTTGTGTTGTAAAATAAACATGAACTGTGTTGGGTTGTAAGAGCCCCAAGGCATTGCTAGTCCTCGTGTGTGCCACCCATTGGATTATTAGGTACATTTGAGGTTAGATTGAGCTTATGTAAATTTGGGGATTTTAGGAAAAACAAAGGAAACTCTGGTGAAATTTCTGTAGAATTGACAGATTTTAGTTGAACTTCGGGAGAGCATATCTCCCTCCATAGAGGTCTGATAGGGACGTGTCATACGCCATTTTGAAGCTTGAGATGTCCCCTACATTCTGTCAAAATCTTAGAATTTTTAGAGTGGTGCGCAGTCCTGTGCAGGCCAGGGAAGTTGCTGCCCTGTTTTGGCCCTGCACTTGGGGGCTGTTCTGGACCATTTTGGGAAATTTATTCCCGCTTCTTTTCTTAGTCAAATTACGTGTATGATACATCAAATCTAAGATTGAGGTGTCTAGTTTATGTTATAAAAATTTGAGAGAAAATGGATGAGTGGATTAGGTGCAGAAATTCAAGGAGTGAGGGATGTTTGGAGCTGTTTCGGGGTTGGTTGGCAGTTTTGCTTGTCCAACTTCAAACGGCGATAACCAGAGCAAACGAGCTCGGAACCAAGCATGTAATAGCTTTCTAGAAATTTAATTAAGTAAGGAAGAAAGATAGCAAGATATGAGGGACTGAGTTTTTACTGTGCGTCCGCAGTAATTTAGAGACCGAACCATGTTCGGATGTGTAGAAAACGCAAAAGTGTGAAATTGGCTAAGTGGGTTTATGGGAACCCCTTCGTGTCATATTATAAGTAAAGTAAACTATTAAAATAGCATAGATAATTATTCCGCAAGATTTTACAATTACGGTCACAACTTTTAATTATTACGCTTTTTATGTTTTCAACTGCTCGCGTAATAATCGGAAAATGTTTATTCGCATTTTTTATAAATGAATTGTTGTGATTGTAACTGCGCTTAATATCATAATTAATGTTAAAAATACCGATGTACAACGGGCTGTTACACTAAACACCGTAGGAGTGTGTGAAATAGCCTTGTGAGGGTGAGGATCAGTTTTGGGCTGAGTTAGGGTTGCTGATTTTGGGAGTTCTTGGAGCTGTGATTCGGAGTTGTGAAGGTGAAGCATCTCTGGCCGCTATTTTGAAAACCTAGGGTAAGTCTCTTCATCTGATCTTGATTCTTTTAGATATAAATGGAGCTCTGATGCATGTAATGAATTAAAGATGATAATTGGGATTTGGTTAAGGGTAAACACACCTAGAAACGCGTGTCTAAGCCTCTGCAATCGATAAATGAATCACCTTTGGGAAGGGTATCTCGCGAAATGCAAAACTGCATTCTGACGCGAAATATCCGGATATTTGGTTGGAAATATCCGGATATTAAGACAACAACGAACCTATGTGTAGCTAAAACATAGGGCTACAACGCTGTAAAATCTCGTAGCCATTTGATAACTGGTTTGATCTCAATGTTAGTTTGAAGTTGCGTCTTGATTGCTGAAAACTCAGTTTGCAGCAGTCCCTTTGCGAAAATCATAACCGGAGTTATACAACTCCGATTGAGATATAAAATATGTTGTTGGAAAGCTTGTGTTGTTTAGTTTAACATATTAAAATATCAGATTATTTGGTAAATATTTGCAACTGCAGTTTTAAAAATGGTAAGCGAAGTTTGTTGTTGTATTCGTAAATAGAGTTGATTTATTTGGAATGTTCTTCAAGGAAATGAATTATAGACTCTATGGTACTTGTAAGTGATGTTATAAGGTTAAGGGACATTGGGAATGGACTTAGTTCCTCCCACCTTGAGTTGGTGTCACTACGTAAAGAATGACTACGTAAAAGATATTATATAAAAGAATGTCGTAAACAAGTATATTTATTAATTGCCTTTATATCTTGAAATAGGTTGTGATTTTGTGAGGGCCTATGATTGTGGTCCTTTGGATACTGAGAGTTCATTGGAGCATGTTGCAGATAAGGTAAGCTTTCGTGTCCTCGGTTTAGCCACCGTGTGGTTCCACCATACCCCATGGGGGGATGGTTTATATGCATGCTGTGCTTTCGTGCTTTTATATTTGAACTATTTTAAGTTATTATGTGCAATGGCTTTTAATATGTATGTGTTGTTCCACCTAGATGGCAAGCCTTTGTATGTAGCTTCATAAAATATGGTGGGGCTGTGGGTGGGTGCAGGTAGCGTCTTGCACTATCTGTAGGATTTAGACGTATTTCCTGCATTTCTCTGGCCAGTAGAATTGATTTGACACACATTACATGATTATCTGTTGCATTGCACTATTTTCAGAACTTATATTGTAAACTATTTTAGAACTAATATTACACATGTAAGTGAGCTCGGGGTGGAAGTTCCTTGAGGACCCCTTGTCTTACTAAGATTTCTTGTTAGAGATCTCACCCCACGTTTGGGGCATCATTTCGGGTTCAGGTAATGCTGGGGTTGATACCTCAAGCGTCAAGAGGCCGGAGCTGACTTAGTTAGTTGCTGATATGATGATGTTGGACTGTGTTTATTGCTGTTATGTTTTTAGTTTCATTTAAATAATATTATGTTGAGACTTAGTTGGCGATGTTGCCTTGTTTGTGTGAGCATGGGGTTTGTCCATGTCACGTTTGACTATGTTAGATTTTATGTTCGAATTGTAATAATGTAGAAACTTAATATATATAATTATGAGTTATTTGAGTTAGATGTCTTTTGCAATCATATACAGGCGATATTTTGAAAATAAATTGAGTAATGCAACTTGATAATTATAATGACGTCATAATTGAATTTAAAGAAAAAGTTTTTCCGCATATTAATTAAGCGTGGCTTAATACGATGACATGTTAACAAACCGGGTATACACGGGATGTTACATATCTCAAGGTTCTTTACATGGTATCAGAGCCTCATCGTCCCCCACTTTAAGGTGAAATAAAAACAAAAAACACAAAAGGTAAACCAAAAATTAGGCCTGTGCAATTTCCACCCTTCTAGCCTAAAGGGCTCTTGCGTGAGGGGGCGTGTTGAGATATATAATCCCATTTGTAAGAGAAACTAATGTGAAGTTTATAAGGACTTGAGCACTCCCACCCCTTGAGCTAGCTTTTGGGGTGGTGTATCTCAAGGTTATTTACCGGTTTTGCATTATCATTAATTAATTAATAGACATTTTCCTTATTTATATCTCACATTGAATTATAAAATATTAATTTCATTAAATTATATATATATATATGGGTTTTATAAGAGTTATGTTGTATGAAAATTGATTGTGTTATGTTATAGAGATTCTTTTTGCGTGCTGGAGATTTTTTTTTTGCTACGGGCCCCACAAAATGTTGTGTGTGTAGGAAATTTTTTGTGGTCATGTTAAATGATAGATGATAATATATATATATATATATATATATATATATATATATATTTTATTATTTAGCAACTATTTTTTCCTTTTGCTTGTTTGATTTCTCGTGCTATGTATATAGTCATTTTGAATGTATATACAAATTTATAGCACGCAAACAACTCCATAAGGGGCATAATTGTTTGGAGACACACACATCCCATATGAGACGTGACTTGGAGGAGAGAGACACGCCCAACAGGAGGCATGTTTGATAAGAGAGACACACCTCACAGGGAACATGACCTGCGTGGCAAACTTACCCAATTAGGGTGTGATCAGTGGCCCAATTCTTCCTTATTTAAACTTTTCTCATCTCCACACTCTTCACAACTCTTCTCCATCATTAATCAATACTCTTACATACATTTTTCACTTGTTTATTCATATTCTGTTTTGTGTTTTTCATTAATATTTTTAAGAATAAATTCAAATTATGATTTTATTCGTGTTGTTCTATATTATAATGATAGGAAAGTGGAAAGTCGTTGCAGTGTAGATTTTGAAGGCGAGAAAAGGCCATCACGTATTAAGCGGAACTCAACGGTTGTTGAATTGCATTAGAAAATTCGCCAAAACGTAGGGGTCCTTGAATTCTTATGAAAGTTCATGCCCAAAAAATGGGGTGTCTACATCGTTACTTTGTGAATTAATTAACTTTTAAGTAATTTTGCGTGAAGTTTTTCAATTCTCTCAAACTCCCTTTGCAATAGCCTTCATGGAGAAAGAAAAAAAAATCAATTATCTTTTGTTGTAAATGATAGTTTAGAATAGTAATATAGAAGTCTCACATTGAGTATATCTGTTTGTATTTTCTTTCTTTTAAGTTATATAATAGACTCCGCTGTGTAGTTGATGCACACAGTATTATTTTCAAATGTTCCTCTCTTCTCTTTCGATATTCAACATGGTATCAAGAGCCTAAGGAACGTTTGAATTTTTTTCGGTGAACCCATTGTTCATCGTAGTTTACAAATTTTTTTTCCCCGGAACTGTCTCGTTGTCAGTTTCCGGGCGATTGTGGAGGCGCGTGCAGACTCCGTTCCGGCGACGGATGGTTGCGATTTTTTCGTCTTGCTGAGACGATTCTAGATCCGGTCTTATTTTTCTGATCCCTCTTCTTCCGGTTAGTTGTGTGATCAGTCTTTTTGGATTTTTTTTTTCCTCTACTCTTGATTATGGACTCTCCCGTCTCCAATGTTTCTGGGTCTCCGGCTGGTAATAAGTCTGAGAAGCAACCATCAGGTCCTACTACATCTATTGCTCCCACTGGTAATTCTTTTGCTGGAATCTCTCAGTTGCACTCTATAGGCCCTTGGACTCTTGATTCTGGGGCTTCTGATCACATTTCTGGTAATAAGTCCTTATTCACTTCCCTTTGTACTACTGGTTCTTTTCCCACTATTACTATGGCCAATGGGTCTCTGGTCCAATCACGGGGTATTGGCACGGTTCTTCTTTTACCTAATTTATCTCTGGATCATGTTCTCTATGTTCCAGATTCTCCTTTTAACTTACTTTCTATTAGTCGTTTGACAAAATCCATTGACTGTGTTGTTTCTTTTACTAAAACCTCTGTCATCTTTCAGGATCGGAGTTCGGGGAAGGAGATTATCAGAGGATGTGAGTCTCAAGGCCTCTATCAACTATTTCCATCTTATTCAGCCTGCTCCACTGTGGACTCTCCTCTTACTATACATGCTCGTCTGGGCCATCCTAGTCTTACAAAGCTTCAGAAGATGGTTCCACATTTATCGTCTCTTTCTAAATTAAATTGTGAGTCTTGTCAGTATGGGAAACATACTCGTAGTACGTTCCCAAGTCGTCTTAGCCGTCAAGCTGTTTCTCCTTTTTCTGTGGTCCACTCTGATATTTGGGGACCAAGTCGTCATTCTTCTACTTTAGGGTTTAAGTATTTTGTTACTTTTATTGATGATTATTCCAGGTGTACTTGGTTATTTTTAATGAAAAATCGTCTGAGTTGTTTTCTATTTTTCAGTTATTTTACAATGAAATCAAAACTCAATCTGGTATTCCTATTCGTACTTTTCGTAGTGATAATGCATGTGAGTACTTATCTCATCAATTTCAACAATTCTTTTCATCTCATGGCATTCTCCATCAAACATCTTGCCCTCATACACCTCAACAAAATGGTGTAGCCGAGCGCAAGAATCGCCATCTGGTTGAAACCACTCGTGCCTTGTTAATTGATGGTAATGTTCCATACACATTCTGGGGTGATGCTATACTTACTGCATGCTATCTCATTAATCGCATGCCATCATCTGTTCTCAATCATAAGGTACCTCACTCTATTTTATTTCCCCATCAAACTTTATATCCTTTAACTCCACATGTGTTTGGTTCTACGTGTTTTGTTCATCATCTTGGTCTAGGTTTGGATAAATTAGCTCCCAAGTCTCATAAATGTGTTTTTCTGGGTTATCCTCGGTCTCAGAAGGGTTACCGTTGCTACTCTCCCACTTTACGTCGATACTTTATCTCGGCGGATGTCTCCTTTTTTGAATCAGTTCCCTTTTTTGGATCCTCTACTACTCCTGTGGATACTGATTCTGTACAGCCATCCTTCCCAAGTGACCTTCTTTACCTTCCGTCTTTACCCATCCATGTTTCTGACTCTCCTTCTATCACCTCTTCTGCTGATGAGATCGAGCCTAATTCGTCAGATGTATCCGTGGACTCACATTCAACTGCATCTCCTCCCACGGCTTCGGTCCCACCTTCGGATAGTGACCTTCCCATTGCTCTTCGTAAGGGTACTCGTGATACTCGCCCTCCGGCCAGGTATGCAGTCAATCTCAGTTATCATCGTCTTTCTCCATCATATTTTGCTTGCCTTTCCTCTTTGTCCTCTGTATCTGTCCCTAAGACTACAGGTGATGCACTTTCACATTCGGGATGGAGACAAGCTATGATTGATGAAATGAGTGCTCTTCATCATAATGGCACATGAGATCTGGTACCTCTTCCTTCTGGAAAATCTGTGGTTGGTTGCCGATGGATTTATGCTGTTAAGGTTGGACCTGATTGTCAAGTGGATCGTCTTAAAGCTCGCTTGGTGGCGAAGGGTTTCACTCAGGTCTTTGGCTTGGATTTTATTGATACTTTTTCTCCTGTGGTGAAAATGTCTACTGTTCGCCTTTTTATTGCCATGGCTGCTATTCGCCATTGGCCTCTCTACCAACTGGATATCAAGAATGCTTTTCTTCATGGTGATCTTGAGGAAGAAATTTATATGGAGCAACCTCCTGGATTTGTTGCTCAGGGGGAGTCAGGACTTGTTTGTCGTCTTCGTAAGTCTCTCTATGGCCTCAAACAATCTCCAAGAGCTTGGTTTGGTAAATTTAGCAGTGTTGTTCAACAATTTGGCATGACTCGGAGTGCAGCTGATCATTCTCTCTTTTTTCGTCATTCTGCTTCTGGTTCTATTTATCTGGTGGTATATGTGGATGATATTGTCATCACAGGCAGTGATCAGCATGGGATCACTCGATTGAAACAACACTTATGTCATCATTTTCAGACTAAGGATCTTGGGAAACTTCGATACTTCTTAGGAATCGAGGTGGCCTAATCTAAATCTGGTGTTGTGATATCTCAGAGGAAATATGCTCTGGATATTCTTGAAGAAACTGCTCTGTTAAATTCAAAATCTGTTGAAACTCCTATGGATCCAAGTATCAAGCTTCTACCAAATCAGGGGGAGCCCTTTTCAGATCCTGAGCAGTATAGAAGATTGGTTGGAAAATTGAACTACCTCACAGTCACTCGGCCTGATATTTCCTTTGCAGTTAGTGTTGTCAGTCAATTTCTCAATTCTCCATGTCAAGAACATTGGAATGCAGTCATTCGTATTCTTAAGTATATCAAGGCATCTCCAGGAAAAGGCCTTGAATATGAAGATAAAGGTCATGATCAATTGGTTGGGTACTGTGATGCTGATTGGGCTGGTTGTCCAACTGATAGGAGATCTACTTCTGGGTATTGTGTCTTTGTTGGAGGCAACTTGATTTCCTGGAAAAGTAAGAAACAAAGCGTAGTTTCCAGATCAAGTGCTGAAGCAGAATACCGCTCCATGGCGACTACTACTTGCGAACTCATCTGGCTTAAACAACTTCTCAGAGAGCTTAAGTTTGGAGACACTGGACAGACAACTCTCATTTGTGATAATCAAGCAGCTCTACACATTTCATCAAATCCAGTGTTTCATGAAAGAACCAAACATATAGAAATAGATTGTCACTTTGTTCGAGAAAAGATTCTTGCTGGTGAAATTAAAACTAGCTTTGTACCCTCTAATGAGCAATTAGCAGATGTGTTTACAAAATCTTTGAGGGGCCCTCGAATAGAGTTTATTTGTAACAAGCTTGGTGCATATGACCTATATGCTTCAGCTTGAGGGGGAGTGTTGTAAATGATAGTTTAGAATAGTAATATAGAAGTCCCACATTGAGTATATCTGTTTGTATTTTCTTTCTTTTAAGTTATATAATAGACTCCGCTGTGTAGTTGATGCACACAGTATTATTTTCAAATGTTCCTCTCTTCTCTTTCGATATTCAACATCTTTGTTTATTTAATTTTAGCCAAAACGAATAGAGAGAACATAAGATCAGGAAATAAGTCAATTTTATTATTCGTTCACATAGTATGAGAAAGGAAAGATTTCCACTTTCATTACAACTATCTTATTCTCATGAAGTTTTATTTGTAGCGTTACAAAGACACACATATAGGTTTTAGCAAGTGTCCTTAGTTGTGAGGTTTAGCATTAACACCAGCCTCAACATGTTCACCAGGATAATAGCAACACCTTAGACAGCGTCCATAGTATCCCCAACGACAGCAACCATAGCCGCAATAACCGCCATAACCTCCATAGCCTCCACGCCCGCCATAGCCACCGTAACCTCCACGCCCACCATAACCTCCATAGCCACCATAGCCGCCATAACCACCACGCCCACCATAGCCGCCATATCCACCATAACCTCCATAGCCACCATAACCACGAAAGCCATATTTGCTTTCATCTACCCCATTTGTGGCAAGATTACCTGCAAAAAAACAGTTAACATTTTAATAATGACCATGTAGCTAGTTTTAATGTTTAAGATCATATTTTGTTTACGTGTATACACACACCAAGAATATATATATATATATATATATATATATATATATAATTTGCAAAGTGATTGTGACTAAATATTGGTGCAGTTCTGTGTATAGCCAGAAGTAAATGATTATAATAAATATTATAATCATGTACTTTCAGAAATACAACAGATTATACCGTTATTCTCTGTAATATTTACTTACTGGAGTATATAGTTGACCGCACCAATCCTTAGATGCAATTACTGTACATCCCCCTATATAACAGATTAATGAATCGACAAAGTAGTTACTAGCTAGTCCTGATCTGTGGTTAATTGTCAAAATGCATATACAATTTCTTCATGACCTTAGGAAATAGCTATTTTTTGCATAGTAAAGAAAGTTGATGTCCTCGTAAGAATTCATGGAACCTAAAACTTGATTAAACTTTAAAAGATTTTTCCAACAAATTGAAAAAATCTCCAAAGATATAGAAAATGCTGTTATCTAACTATCACGAGTACATAACCAATAAAACATATAGCTAATGATGAAAAATCTTATGAACAAAATTACCATTTTCTTTGTCATGTTTTTCTTCGAAGTCTTTGGGTGTAACCTCACTATAGATGAGAATGATAGTCGCCAAGAACATAACTAGAACAAGGAAAACCTTGGAACCCATTTTTCGCAACTCAATGTGAACTAATAGAAAACTTGTTCATATATCGATGTGAAGGAAATGGCTGAATCTTCTCTATATATAGGAAAAGTGATGAAGAGATAGAACAAAGACATTAAATTTTTCACTAGGTTGAGGAGTACATTTTGATTTCATTCAATCTTATCTTATAGCTAAAAACTCCAAAATGATAATCAGAACCTTGTCAGTTTCCCCTTTGTTTCCGTTTGCGTTTCCGAGTTAAGAGGGTTAAATCTTATTGTAGGACAGTGTTACGTGTGGAAGCAATTTGCATTAAGGAGGATATGCATGGTCATGATTATCTGAATTGGTAGTATTGGAGTAGAGAACAATATGTGGACTTTTAAGATTGCTATGACAAAATGCAATTGCATGTTTCAGAGTTCAATACAAATACTTCAATTAATTCTTGGTGCATTGGAAAATAACATGACTCAAGACTTGGCATTTTCATAATTAAATGAAGGGAAAATATTTTCTCATGTTGAATGAGAATTCAATTCTCATGTTGTGACCCTTCAATTTGTGTGCAAATCTCTTTTTTTTCTTTTTTTTTTTAATAAATGTGGGGTCCACCACTAGTTGAGTAACAACATGAGAATTGAATTCTCATGCAATATGAGAAAATTAAACCCCTTAAATGAAAGTCTTCGAGCACTCTCCGGTCAATTCTCCATTTCTCTCAATCGATATTGCACCGCCTTAAGACTTGTTAGATTTATATAGAAATTAAGAAGCATATGAATTTGTAATTTTTTTCATTGTATTAAATAAAGCAACAAACAATATAAAGTAGGGTGCCAAGAAATGGAAATATTATGAAATGATGTGAATGAGAGATGGTTGGTCAAGGTGGGGAACCATTGCATACGGTGCCCTCTCTTCGCCAATTGTCGGCAATAGAGGAATATGTCCTCTTTCGTTTTTTCAACGTTCTTTGTTATTTTTGTTTTCTCATCGATTTAGTTTTGTCATGTTTTCTTTTCTCTTCTCTTTTCAACTGAAGATTTTCATTTTTTGTTATTAGTATTACGGATTTTTATAAACAAAATTTATTGGTTTTTGGGTTTAGTGTTTCTCATTTTAAATGACACAATTTTGTGTCATTTTTAACGAAATTACGTTGTCTTAGTGTGTTTTATCAAAAAAGAATTAATTTATAAAATTAGAAATAAAAAGAAAATGGAGGAGAGAGAAAGTAAAAACTTACCAAAACGACGTAGTTTCACTAAAAATGACATAACTTTGTGTTATTTAAAATGACAAACATTTTTTTGAGAAACTTGACACTAAATCTTAACTATTGAATTGTGTCAATCTAACGCTTATAACTCATTAAAATTAATAATAAATTAATAAGTGTAAATCAATAAATTATAACCGTTAGATTCACAAAAATCAATGGTTAAGAAGTGGTGTAAGACTTGTTATTCTAACTCCAAGGGAAAGAAACCTTTGACATTGGCATCAAACCAGTGTTGTAAAACCCGGCCCGACCCGGGATCCGGCGACCCGGTCATCTGACCGGTTCAGGTCAGCATTTGACCGCTCATGCATCGACCCGGTCAAAACCCGGTCAAAACTGGCCAAACCCGGTCAAAATCGGTGACCCAGTGACCCGGTCGGGTCATGCATTTAAAAAAAGATAATAACCAAAATTGTTTCATCTTCTCAAAAAAATGTAGAACTCATTTTAATTTTTTTTTTTTTTGTAATTTTATTTGCTAACATACTCTTCTACAATGACCTCCAATTTTAGCTTCCAATAATGAAGCAATTTGCGGAATAATAAATTAAGAGATTATGACATGTGTCATTTTTAATGTAGTTGAATTTCAAAAATATGAGTTCAATGTCATTGAGAGGTATGTTTATAGGGATTCTGAGTGCAATTTAAATTGACATAGAAGATTATACATTTTTATTTATTTATGCTTCATGTTTTTGAGCTTATTTAATGAAACTTGTTTAATTCATTTTAGATATGGAGAATATAATTGAATTTATATGTTCATATTTTTATATATTTATATATATCCGGGTCAATCGGTCCGACCAGTTACCCAATGACCCAATGACCCAATACCCTGACCGGGTGATGCCCGGGCCGAGTTTAATAACATTGCGTCAAACTAAAAAGTTTGACATCAAATCTTAACCATTTTAAGAAATAATAATTAATTAATAAATATGACTCGATAAATTATAACCGTTAGATTCAAAGAAATCAACGATCAACGATTAATTTTTTAGTAATGTGAGCCATTGGATACAAGTGGATCAATGGTCAAGATTGGGTATAAGACTTCTAACTCTTACACCGATATAAGAATATCTTGCCCTATATATATATATATATATATATATATATATATATATATATATATATATATATATATATATCATTTGACTCCAGAGTAAGACTTATAAGTCTTACTCCCCATCCTAGCCGTTGATTTCCATCCATCCAACGATTATAGTTTAAGAAGTTATATTAATTAATTAATTATTAATTACACTATAAATGACAACCGTTGATTTCCGTCAATAGATGGGGAGTAAGACTTAAAAGTCATACTCTTGAGTCAAAAGAACCCTTCCCATATATATATATATATATATATATATATATATATATATATATATATATATATATATATATATATATATATATATATATATATATATATAGGATATTCAACCTATTTTTTCATGTCTACCTTATCTACTCATCTTCAATACCATTTAATCAAAATCTCACTCTTTCTCTCTCAAGTCGCGTTGAAGACGAGTAGGTAAGGTAAGTAAGAAAAAAAGGTAGGTATATAGGTCCATTGGATGTCCAGTTATTAGATATAGAATTTTGTCCACTCAATCTTATAACTATGTACTCCCAGAGTACATCTTTTTTTTT
>JAVKPL010014215.1:0-81311 GCA_032173675.1 Gastrolobium villosum
TGAGTTGGTGCCTTTAGTTGTAGATGAATGTCAGAATTTTCAAGGATAATTTCTTACCGTTTCCACTCTTTGGATGTGATCTTATTAGCTTCTATGTGCTCAGCTAATGGCCATTTCACAGGGGTTTCATTCTTGGATATTCAGAGAAACTGGCTTGTTTTGTTCTATTGATGTGTGTTTTTCCCCCACTCTAGGAAGATATCTTCTTATCCTCCTTCTGTGCTTTTCTCTCTGTCTTCTTTAAAGAATTATTTTCTTAATAAAGAAATTTATTAGTATGTTTCGCTGGAAAAGAGAATACCCAAAAGACAGCCGAGATTGTACAAATAATACTGAATTGGCGCTGCACCTTATTTTCTGTGTTATAAAAGGAAATTTATTAAGATTAGAAGAAGACATTACAAAGGGAAAGAAGGATAAGGAATCCTCCTAAGCAAAAGAACAAGAAAACAACCAAGAGAAAAGATAAATAATCAAAGGAACAAAGCTTTCCATTCCCTTAACATGTTTGTTAATGAAACCCTGTTAAAAAGGCCATGCTTTGCACCAAATGGATGCCAAACACCTAATCTTATCCCAATCAAGTGATATGCCAAAGGAACCTCCTTAAAAATACGAGAGTTTTATTCCAACCAATTACATCAAACTATGCATAGATTGCCCATTGCCACAAAAATCTAGCCTCTTTGTTTCTGCCAAAACCGTCAAAGCTGATCATCAAGAATTGGTCCGTGGACCTACGATGCACCAAACATTCACTGAAAATGCTGAATAAGGAGCTCCCTAAATAAACTGTAGCAGAATAATGTAAATATTACCAAACTGGCTGTGAAAATGATTCAAATGTTTGAACTCTTCAAATTGATCCAAGATTGGTCATCTGTTTCTTATGCTTTGGTTTTCCTTTTGTATTTCAAATAAAGAAGTCTGATACTCTGATACTAGGAATGGGATTCCACCAATGTACAGTACAGGAATAATTTTTTTTCTTTATCCAAATGTATTTTCTTCATTTCCTTGCAGGGTAATGGTTGGAAAGTTGTTGCCAGTTTTGAAGGGAATTTCCCTAACAGGATAAAGCAACTTCCTATTGACAGACACTTTGACATAAACAATGTCAAGAGGGTAAATCTTCTCCATTAAAATTAATCATATTGTTTAGGCAGAATTTTATTCTTCATATTCTCTTGAGGTGCTTGCTTCTTATATCTCTGTTTTGTTTATGTCAGATTGTCCTAGAAGCAGATGGATATCAACCTTATCTTATCTCTCCAGAGAAAGGTTTGAGGTCCTTAATTAAAGGAGTTCTTGAACTAGCAAAGGAGCCATCACGCCTGTGTGTTGATGAGGTGTGCTTCTAATGTGTTGTTGATTTTGTTCCAAGAGCTAGTAATGCTTCAGTGGGTAAAGGGATAATCCAAAATAATTTGCGTATAGACCTGGCTATTTGGGGCTCTTGTAAAAAAAAAAGTCTGTCCTTTATCTCATGCTTTTCTTGGAGGTGGAGGTGGAGCCTTAGGGCTGTTTGTCAACCTTCAAAACCGGACAACTGACTAGAAGGGGGTTGCTTTTAAAATCTTGTTTTTGCTTTAATGAAAGAGTGAAATCCTTATTACCTGTAATATGAACCGATCGTTCATGTTCCGTGCAATATCCTGGGAATCATTTAAGGCTTCTTTGTCTTTATTGCATTCTCACAAGCCATAATGGATTTTAACCTTGCAGGCCTACTACTACAGAGGCCAAGTTGTTCTTGACAGTTATTGCTTCTGATCTGAAGTAAAAATAGTAATGTAAAACCATTACCTTAGTGCTGTGCTGCCTCACTTTGTTCATTTTACATACAGGATCGTTGAGAATGATCTTTTCAAACAAGACTGGAGGTCTAGATCAAAGAATGAGATAGGCCAGTATGTTGTCCTAAAATGGACCCTCATCATTGGGTTAGGCACAGGGCTTGTTGCCTTCTTCAATAACATTGGAGTTGAGAATATTGCTGGTTTCAAGCTTCTACTTACCAACAATCTCATGCTCACGCGAAAGTATGACTATTCTTCTCATTGTGTGCTTTATACCCGTGCCTTGTCTTCATAATTAAGGTTTATTTTATAATTGTAGTTTTAGCATCCTTAATCCTTTTGGTTTTTAACTTAATATTATTACTATTATTTTATAATTTGTGTTCATTTTCTGTTATACATTTCATACTTCTGCATAATGGTTTGGGAAATTTTGCAAATCTGTTCATAATTTTATTAATAAACCGCAGCATATGTTTACCTAATAATAATAATGATGATGACGACGACGATAACTAGACCACAGGTATTTTCAAATTCAAGTAAAATCTAAATAATTAAATTAAAAAAAGAGTTAAGAATGACATGTTCATTCTTTAAGTAAGAGTAGACAAGAGATTAATCTATTCTTAAGAAAATGTACTATAATTTAATAAATTGGGGCAAATAATAATAAATAAACAGCAGGATAAAATTTGAGTAATTTTTATTTATTTATTTGGGTTATCTTTTATTGCCGTGTTGTGGTCTAGCTCTGTTATGATGTTTGTGTAAATGTCCAGTCTTGCAATATTTAGTTACAAAATGTAGGTAACATATATATAAGTATTTGCCAGCCACTTGTTCTTTTTGCAGCGAACATTCATGTATTTTTGTTCTAATGACCTACTGAACCTAAAGGCAGTGGTACATAAACAACTTTCAAATGCTACCGAAATTAACTTGTAGAATTATGGAATAACCACGCTATGATTTTTACTGCAGAACAGTTATCATCAGGCCTTTGCAGTATATGTTGGATGTAACATGATTTTAGCCGTTGCTGCTGCAGCCCTCTGTGCCTACATTGCCCCTGTGGTTACAAAGGTAGGTTAGTTACCTGTCTCTGTCTCCTGATTATTTTAACACATGTGAATGTGATAAGTAAAGGTAGGTTAGATATTCAACATGATATTATGTGTGTGAGTCTAATCCTTTTTGTTCTTTTCATCATCTATGTACAAGTGCAAAGCTTGATTAGATCCAATTGTCCTTTTGTCTCCTGATTATTTTAACACATGTACATAATTATTCTTAAAGTAATTGATAAGAAATGATTTTAATTAATGCTAATAAAGTGGGTGAACCGGAACAGTGGTAAAATTGTTCCTTCATGACTGAAAGGTCATGGATTCGAATCTAGGAAACAGTTTATTTGTAATTATGCAAGGGTAAGGCCTCCACCCCACACTTGCTACACTCGCTAGTTGGGTTTAATGGGGAGTGGTTTAGGAAAATCTTGAAACAAGTTTCTTTTTGATAATATTTCGTTCGTTGATTGACAATGACCATAGTTTTTAATTTGGAAATGGCTTGAACTTTTCAGATTTTTGGTTCAATATTTGGGGTTGCGGCTGGTTTTGTTGTGGGTAAGGAAGGACCTATGGTACACACTGGTTCTTGCATAGCTAATTTACTTGGACAAGGTGGTTCTAGAAAATACCGGTTGACCTGGAGATGGCTCAGACATTTTAAAAATGACCGAACAAGGGATTTGATCACGTGTGGTGCAGCTGCTGGTGTTGCTGGTGCTTTCCGTGCCCCAGTTGGTGGTGTCCTTTTTGCACTTGAAGAAGCAGCTTCCTGGTTCCGTGTCTCTTTCTCTCCTGTTTTGCATGCATGTCAATTTGTGACAACACTATATGTGACAACTCCATTGCTAGTATTGCATAACAATTAATATAAAATGATAGAATGTAATTCTCGTGTCGTGCAAGTTTTCTGCATAAATACAGTGTCTAAGGGCTTTATGCCTGTCATTTCCCCTACCCCCACAATTTAAAAAATTGTGTGTTTTATGTTGTAATGTTTCTCTGATTGCATTTATGTATGTAATTTCAGGTGGAGGAGTGCTCTTCTGTGGCGAACATTTTTTACGACAGCTGTGGTAGCTGTAGTGCTGAGAGGTTTCGTAGAATTATGCCGGGGTGGAAAATGTGGTCTTTTTGGGGAAGGAGGTTTGATAATGTTTGAGGTTAATTCAGCAAAGCCTGCTTACACCACACCTGACCTCCTCGCAGTTATATTTCTTGGAGTTATTGGAGGTCTTTTAGGAAGCCTTTACAATTATCTTGTGGATAAGGTCCTTCGCACTTACGCCATCATAAATGAGTATGTCCTAAATTGTTATGCATTTATTAGTATAAAATATGGGAATATAGTTTTTTGTGTTGAATGAGATAAAATTATTTTATGTACACAGATATGGATGAGATCCACTAAAGAGAAGTGTTCTGGATCCCACCCATTTTTTGTATATATGCACGAGACAATTTACAGAAACCATATTCCCATAAAATATACTTTTGTCCGTAAATAATAAATGTTTTTATAATTGTTACTAAAGTTTTTGAAGAAAAAAAATGTATACATTTTGTACTTATATTGTAAAAATTAACTTGGTACAAAATTATTTTTCGTTTATGATGACATTGAATGTAGGAAAGAGGGTGCTAGCAGAAAGTAAAAGAATTGGATTCCATACAAAGGAAATATGGTGGTAGAATGGAGAGGTGCAAGAGGCAATTAAACAGAAAAAGGAATGCTTTAGATCTTTGCATAAAAGTCCCAATGATAATAATTTGCAAAAAATTTAGATTGGCGAAAAAAATGCAAAGAAAGCTGTACGAGAAGCTAAAGGTAAGATTTTCGCCGATTTGTATAAAAATCTTGGGAGTAAGGATGATGAAAAAGGTATATATGTATATATATGTATATATATATATATATATATATATATATATATATATATATATATATATATATATCTTTTTTGATCTAACGGTGAGGATCAAAATTTTTACACTAGTGCCTATATATATATATATATATATATATATATATATATATATATATATATATATATATGGGTCAGGATCATTTTACGCTAGTGTAAGTTACACTCTCAATCTTGTCCGTTGATCCCACTTATATCCAAGGGTTTAAATTTTTTAGTAATATGAGCCATTGGATACAAGTGGATCAATGGTCAAAATTGAATGTAAGACTTCTAATTCTTACACTGGTGTAAGAATATCCTGCCCTATATATATATATATGTACTTGCCAAAATGAGGGATAAGAAAAGTAAAGAACTCACTCAAGTTAGAGCATCAGGAATGAAAACCAAAATCTTTTGGTAAGAGATAAAGATGTAAATGAAAGATGGATGAACTACTCAACAAACTTTTTAATAGGGATGGCAATAAAAGCGAGGTGGGCTTGGAGGATGCTTATGATGATCTGAATAGAAGATTTGTGCGCAGAATCAATACACATGAAGTCAAGGAGGCTTTAAAGAGGATGAAGACTAATAAAGCTTTGGGACCCGATGGCGGACCTATTGAAGTGTGGAGGGGCTTAGTGGAGGTGGCAATAAATTGGCTCACCAATCTTTTTAATAAGATTCTTCGAACAAATAAGATGTCTGATGCTTGGAGGAAGAGTGTGCTTATGCCTATTTACATAAACAATGGAGATATCTAGAATTGTTCTAACTATAGAGGAATTAAACTTATGAGTCATACTATAAAGTTATAGGAGAGAGTTATTGAACATCATTTGAGGAGAGAGACCAAGGTTTCTGTAAATCAATTTGATTTATGCCAGGAAGATGTACCACATAAGCTATTTTCTTGATGCGTCAATTGATGGAAAGATATCGAGAAAAAAAGAAGGATTTACATGTTGTTTATAGATCTTGAGAAAGCATACGATTGAGTCCCAAGAAATGTTTTATGGTGGGTTCTTGAGAAGAAAAAAGTACCATCAAAGTATGTAAATGCAATCAAGGATATGTATGATAGGGCTACTGCATGTGTGAAAGCTTGTAATGGAACATCAAGTTATTTTCCTATTACAATAGGTGTACGTCAAGGTTCGGCTATGAGTCCTTATCTCTTTGTCTTAGAGATGGATGAACTAATAATAGACATTCAAGAGGAAGTGTCGTGATATATTTTTTTGCAGATGATATTGTGCTTATTGATGAGACCAAAGACGGTGTTAATAGGAAACTTGAATTGTGGATAAGCACTTTGGAGTCTAAAGGTTTCACGTTAAGTCGGTGCAAGACTGAGTATATGAAGTGTGAGTTTTCTCTGGTAAGAGATGGAGATCAAGACCCTATGCATCTACTTGGTCAAAAGGTATCGAAGAAAGAGGCTTTTAGATACCTGGGATCAATTTTGCAAAAAAGTAGTGAGATTGATGAGGATGTAAATCACAGAATCAGAGCAGGATGGATGAAATGGCGGTGTGCATCTGGGTTTTTGTGTGATCGCAAAATTTGTCTTAAGCTAAAAGGAAAATTCTATAGGACAGCAGCAAGGCCTGCAATGTTGTATGGAGTTGAATGTTGGCCAGCTCATAGGCAACACGAGCATAAAATGAGAGTAGCAGAAATAAGGATGTTAAGGTGGATGTGTGGTTATACGAGGATGTATAAGATAGGAAATGAAGATATTAGACGAAAGGTAGAAGTAATACTTGTAACTGAAAAGATGAGGGAACATAGATTGAGGTGGTTTGGGCGCGTAATGAGACGACCCCTGGATGCTCATGTAAAAATAAAAGTTTGTTACTAAGAGCTCAACACAAAGAAAGGTAGTGGTAGATCGAAACTTAACTGGGGAAATGTAGTTAAACAAGACTTAATGGAGTGGGATATAGATTAACAAATGAAGTGTCTTAGGACGGAATGGAGAAAAGCTATAAGTAGGGTGGAAGGTTAAACTCGTTGTTATTCCTATGTTCCAGATGGTCTCTTTTTAGTTCTTTTCCTCTTCAACCCCTTCTTGTCTTTTATCTTATTTTCTCCTTCCCCAATTTTTTATTTTTATTTTTATTTTTATTTATTTGTATTTTATTTTTTAATCTCCTTTCATTTATCATTGGGTTCATCTACCACCCACTCCAATTACTGTGGGTTACAAGTGCTGTTACTGGTGATCTGGCTGACATTGAATATAATTTTAATAATAAAATAAAAAATTATTTATCTGAAAAATTATTTTTTTATATATTTAAATTCATACAAAAGCGAAGTTATATTTTAGTTAATAGTAACAGAAAAAATTAGTAAGAAAATAAGTATATATTAAAATATTTTATTTTAAAATATTTAAGAATACATATCATATACTTGATGTTTGAAAATATATTTTTTTGTGATAAACTTGTATAGATTCAAACTTAAATATATTTTTTTGTGATATTTTACTTGACTATTGTGCCGATTGTCTTGTCTTCTTCTATTATCGTGCTGAACTCTTAAATTATTTCTGTATTGTTGCTGACAAATGATTATATATTGCAGGAAAGGCCCTATATTCAAAGTTCTACTTGTCATGATTATCTCCTTTTTGACCTCTTGCTGTTCATTTGGCCTTCCATGGCTATCAAAGTGCATCCCTTGTCCTCCTCATTTGAGGGATCAGTGCCCAACCGGACACTACAAGAATTTTCAGTGCCCACCTAACCACTACAACGACCTTGCCTCTCTCTTTTTTACTACTAATGATGATGCTATTCGTAACTTATTTATTGCTGGCTCTGACAAAAGATTTCTGCTCTCTAGTCTTATGATTTTCTTTGTGGCCATATACTTTCTTGGAATCATCACTTATGGCATTGCCATTCCCTCTGGGCTCTTTATTCCTGTTATACTTGCTGGAGCTTCGTATGGGCGTCTTGTAGGAAGTCTCTTGACTCCATTCACTGTTCTTGATGTGGGTTTGTTTGCCCTCCTTGGGGCTGCATCCTTCCTTGGTGGCACCATGAGAATGACCGTTTCTCTTTGTGTCATACTTCTTGAACTCACAAATAACCTGCTGATGCTTCCACTGGTGATGTTGGTTCTCCTTATTTCCAAGTCTGTGGCTGATTGTTTTAACAAAGGAGTTTACGATCAGATTGTGCAAATGAAGGGGCTACCTTATATGGAAGCACATGCAGAACCATACATGAGGCAATTAATTGCAAGTGATGTTGTTTCTGGTCCATTGGTTACATTTGCTGGGGTTGAAAAAGTGGGGAATATTGTCCATGCTTTAAAGGTCACGGGACATAATGGGTTTCCTGTAATTGATGAGCCTCCTTTCTCAGATGCTCCTGAATTGTGTGGGTTGGTTTTGAGGTCTCATCTGCTTGTACTCCTTAAACACAGGACATTTACAAAGGAGAGAGGGATGACTGGATCCTCCATTATGAGAAACTTCAAGGCACATGATTTTGCAAAGCCAGGTTCAGGCAAGGGGATCAAGCTGGAGGATATAGACATTTCTGAGAACGAGATGGAAATGTATGTTGATATCCATCCAATTACTAATACGTCACCATATACAGTTGTGGAAACAATGTCTCTAGCTAAAGCTGCTCTTCTTTTCCGGGAGGTTGGCCTCAGGCACTTGTTGGTGGTGCCAAAGACACCGGGAGTAAGACTTTCTCTCCCTCTCTGTATCTATGTATATATGTATGTATGTATGTTTTGTGTGTAGTGTGAGCTGAACATGATGGATGCTATTCGTGTCTGTTATACTAGCTTTTCTCATTAATTGTTATTTTTCAATAATGCCTTAGAGTAACTTTTCTATTTACTTATTATTGTACAGAGACCTCCAATTGTCGGGCTCTTGACAAGACATGATTTCATGCCTGAGCATGTCTTGGGACTTTACCCTCACTTCCACTCCCATAAGTAGAGAAATCATTATCAAGCGGATTTTTTTGGTGACATCAAACCTCACCAGCTATAAAGCCCCATGGAGTTCCTTTTATTAGTAGAAGATTAATCAAGATCTTTACCGCAATCACCTTGTTGTTATAGAGCACAATACCTAGATGAGCTTACGTGTGTTTTCATTCCTTTTCTCTCTTGGAACTTGTATTTCGTCTCATATCGTTTCTCGTTATCTCTTGTAAGTTAGAAGATTGCAGAATTCGAATCTTTCAGTAGGGAAAAAAAAATTAAAAGTTTTGCATATAAAGATGGGAATGTTATATTTACAAATTGTTTGTTTATAAATTTTACCGGTCATACATTAATCAAGAGTGTCATTCTTAGTGTAATTTGTAAAAAAAATTGTAAACGATTCTTCCTCTTCATAAATATATAAATAATGCTACAAACACTTATACACTATTTACTTCACATTTGTACAGTTTTCAGCGGTTTATAATAAAGAACCAATTCATCACAAAATTTTAAATGTTGGATGAATACCTTTTTAATGATTTATAGTATTAGTATTCTCTAACACACCTTTTATGTAAAAATTCTTTGGGCTTGAAACGTGGATGTTGCATACGCCTAATTTTATTTTATTTTTGTTTTAAATTATGCTTATTTAATTCCACAAGTGAGGGGAGGTGAGGATCGAACTCATGATCTTATAGTCATTTAAACTCTGATATCATATAAAGAACCAATTCAACATAAAACCTTAAAAGTGTTGGGTAAAGGTATTTTTAATGATATATTTTTTTTTCTAACATATAACTCTTAAAAAAATAGGGTTCAATGAGTATAATGTTGCATGATTTAAGAAAATTTTCCTACACTCACAATAAAGAAGAGAGAGAAAGTGAAATAATGAAAGAGAAAAAAAACATGTGGACCCCATATATTAGTTGTGTGGTGTGTAGGAAAGTTTTCTTGAGTCATGTAACATTATACTCATAAACCCAAAAAAAATATAGAGAAAACTTCAAAAAAGTTCATATAAGTTTCTTCTAAAACATTTATCCCATTCTCAAAATTTTAAATCATTTATATCTTTTGGATCCGGGTCTGAATAAGGTGGCTGCTAGGAGAAATACAGGATGATGCTTGTTCCTGGCTTTCTGCTAGTGTTTGATGTTTTGTTTTCTGCTATTTCTTGTTCTGTTTTTTTCATTCCTTCTTGTTTGCTGTTCTTTTGTTTTGTGGGGGCATTGCCCCTTTCTGTAACCAAAAAAAAAAAAAGTTTCTTTATAACTTACCCGTTAAGTTAGAGGGGTAAGTGATAAAAAAAATTTAAGCTAGGAGTAAATGATTCAAATTTCAGAGGGGTAAGTGATTCCGATAAAATTTACAGTTTTTTTTTTTTTTTGAAAGTTTTCCAAAAATGTAATATAAACTTTTCCATGAAACTTGAAATCAATTTTTTTCTCTCAAGGTTTTACCTTTGTAACGGATATAAATATGTGAATGCCTCCAAAAGAGGTCACACAATTTTTCTAAAAGAAATCATAATTCATAATATACCATTACTTAAATTTGACATCACAATAAAAGTATGAACAATCATATCATTATAGTAAATCTTGAAAATATAAGTTATACAAATTTCTATCGTATGAAATTTACCATGATAATTTAAATATAAATTAAAGACACAACATATCAATATAATGAATGTGCAAAAATATAAATAAACATTTAAGTATATACATATATGATATTTATCACATTTATAGCATATATATATATATATATATATATATATATATATATCCATGCATAAATATATAATTATAATATGCAACAATATAAATTGCAGATAAGTAAATTACGACGGTTATTATTTTAACAAATCAAACTCATTAATTAATTATTAATTCATAATAAATGATAACGGTTGATTTTCGTCAATCAACGGTTATTATTTCCACAAATCAAAATCATTAATTAATTATTAATTCACAATAAATAATAACCGTTGATGGACGGAAATTAATAGTTAATATATGATAGTAACATTGATAGTAACATTATTTGTTAGTAAAAATATTCTATTCCTATATCAAAATAACATTGTTATGAGATTTATATTTTGAAAAAAAGAAAGAAAGAAGTTATCATCATCCGTAGCATTCATTTTCATAATTTCTTATATTATCATGCTTCTTCTCTCTCAATTTTTTTTTCTCCCATTCTCCTTTAACAGAGTTTTCTCTAACATTTCTCAAGATCCTTCACTCATTGATTTCTCTAAATTTTGAAGCAATGACCAATGGTTCTCTTAGCATCTATTTACGGGAAAAGTTTTATCATGCAAATGATAAAAGTAATCATAAAATATTATTAACACAACAATTATTCACAAACTTCTCCATGCGAGTTTCTTGAAGTTTTGTTTTTAGATTCAACAACTTCACATGATTTTTGCATTATATGTTCGAAGGGACTCTAAACGTGATCATTAAAAGATAATTGAAAGAAACATAAAATAATACACTTGAATGCAATAATTCATCACCAATTATTATTATTGAAAACTAAGGGGGCGTTTGGTTGAGGAGAAATTTTTTGAATACTAGGAAAATGTAATTGATAGGAAAATGGTTGGAAAGTGAGTTTGGTAAGAAAATGTAAAAAAAGTTGTTTGGTAGGCCAAAATAATACTGGGAAAATTGAGTGAAATTCCTGAATGTGTGTTTGGTTGAAAATAAAATATTGATGGGAAAATTTATTAAAATTACAAAATAACCCTTTTAGAAATAACCCTTTATGAGATTGGTTTTAGGGTTTTATGTTTATCATGTAACATAACACAACTTCATTTTCCTACACACACATTAAAGAGGTGGGGTCCACATATTTTTCTTTCTCTTTCATCATTCCACTTTCTCTCTCCCTTTTTGTTGTGAGTGTTGGAAACAAAAGTTCAATTATGTAACATAACATTAATAAAACCCTTGGTTTTAATGTTATCAAATACAGAATAATATCATCTAATATGATATTATACAAAACACAATATAATATTAAAATTTCATTAAAACTTATAATATCGAACGTTATCTTTTAATTAATTATTAATTCACAATTGCATGGTGCATAGGGAAAGCCATAGGGAACGAACAGGGAAACAGACCCAGTGACCCCTCTTTCAAAACCGTAATCAGAAAAAATCTTCACTCTTCTCTGTTTTCTTTCTTCAGCTTCGAAAACCGTAAACTTCAAGTGGTTGTTACGGTTACCAATAATGGGGGAACGAGAAAGAAGAGCGAGGGTTCAGGAAGCGACGATGTCGAAGAAGGTTCGATGAAGAAAGCAATAATGAAGAAAAAGAACAAGGAGGAGTTGCTTCCTTCGATGATCAAAAACAAGGAAAATAGATCAGAGGTTCATGCCAAGGCCAAGCATTAGAAGAAGCTCGAGGGGTAATATAGTCACCGATTATACCACTTTTTGAACTTCTCCAGATTCTAGGACAAATACCACCTTTCAGGAAGCAATCCTCAACAGTACTTTTCAGACAAATCACTTGCAATTATCGATAGATAGGCAACAAGGAAAGATGGGTAAAATTTATGAAAACTGTGAACCAAACGTGGAGTAATGAAAACGCAAGAATCACTTCCCCAGAAAACTTCAACAAACTCCTAAAACAAACACCCCCTATGGGAGTTACAAAGAAAGGGGTAGTTTTGTCCTAAATTTACTAACTATGTTAAATTGTTAAAAGATTAATGTATAAGGGGATTAATTGTTTGAATTAAATGTTGAGGGTGGTTTCATAAAACAACACCTAAGCATAAGCTGGTTTCATATAAGAGTTTATTGTTTGTTATATTATAGTAGGATATAAATTTATCTCCTACATATATAAAATGGTGTGGGTGAGAGAAAAAGAAAAAGTATTGACTCCACAAATTTTTATGTATGTAAGATATAAAATTTATTAAATAGTTAAAGAGAAATATAGTCAAAGAGAAATAAAAATATTTCATTCATGTAAAAAAAACTCAGTAAATGAATACGTAAACAGACCGTGCATTTTTTGTTTTTTATTTTGGTAGACAGCAGACCGTGCATTTACTTAATGGGTTAGTCAATTTACCTCGCAAGTAAAATGCGGTGATCCAAATTGGCTTCTGTTATTTTTAAGTTGATAATTTTAAAACTCATTTTGAATAAATCAAGAAATTTAATGGACTGATTCAATATATTTGGTTCGTGAGTCCTAAGTAGGATACCATTTTCTTTATTTACCAAAAAAAAAAGATACCCTTTTTTTTACTTTTTTGGACAGAAGAATGTTTCCCCGCCAAGCTGGAGTTTGTTTCATGTACATTGGAACATAGGTGCCTAAACTGCGATTGTGGCTCGTGACTAATGTAATCATAGCCTTTAATTGCAAGCACAGATCCCTAGTTTAACAAACTCTGATGTTATCATAAAATAGGAAAAATATTAATCATTTTAAATGACATAACTTATATCCTTTTATAACGGTAATATAACGGACGAAATATAATATAACGGTAATGTAACGGTGATGGAATGGAACCGTTGTGTAACGGTAATTGTAACGTTAATTGTAATAATGTTTTCTTTTGTAACAGTAATTGAAACATTAATTGTAATAGTGTTTTCTTTTGTAACGTCCATCCTTCATGGTTATAAGTAGGTGTGTGGTGTTAAGAAATAATATCAAAAAATTATTGGAAATTCTCTTCTCTCTCGTGACTCTTTCTCTCTCAATTCCCTCTTCTCCTCCTCTTATCCTTTCTGCAATCTTCTTCTTCTGTAGCATCTGCTACACAAAACCTCTTCACAATTTCACGTTCCCTTCCCCTTTCTTGAAGTAGGGAACCCAGAGAAGCATCAATTTCACTAGCCCTTACGGCGCCAGAGTTCCTAGCTACGGTGATCAGCGTTGTTCCGGGTCAAAGACTGAGGAATCAATGGCGATTGAGGATGATTTCATGGAGATTGAGGATGACTTCATGGAGATTCAATATACATAATTGCTTGTTCTCTGTAACGCCTGGCAACTTGCAAGGATTAACGACTGTCCCCACACACTAACACGAGACTTTTCAGCGTGCTTTGTCCTCACTCGCACACTTCCCGGGAAAACTTCCCAGGAGGTCACCCATCCCAGAATTGCTCCAAGTCAAGCACGCTTAACTGTGGAGTTCTTCCGATCCGGGCTACCGAAAAGTAGATGCATCTTGTTAGTATAGGTAGTACCAATTAATTCTTATAAGCCATTCTCAACTGTACTGTCCCATACCAGCACAGTCTCTGGAATCCCTCTCTTTCCGGTGTTATTCGATTCATTCATGTACCCCCGTCGCTGGAAGCCTGCCAGGAGCCGCTCCTTGTCCGTGCCCTTGCGCACCGGCGATCACTCCCCGCCCTCGTCAGCGCCCGGGATGTTACATGCCCACCAGCTTCAGCCTGGTTCGTCCTCGAACCACACCGTACTGGATAAGAGGCCCTGCTCTGATACCACTTGTAACGCCTGGCAACTTGCAAGGATTAACGACTGTCCCCACACACTAACACAAGACTTTTCAGCGTGCTTTGTCCTCACTCGTACACTTGGAAAACTTCAGGAGGTCACCCAATTTTTGTATTATTATCTAAATTATAGTGCATCTTGTTATAAATTTAATTCATACCAGCACAGTCTCTGGAATCCCTCTCTTTCCGGTGTTATTCGATTCATTCATGTACCCCCGTTATATTTTTACATTCTCCTTTGTAGCGAGAGCATTTGGTTGCTATATATATATATCGTCCCAATTTTTGTATTATTATCTAAATTATAGTAATTTATAAATTTGTCATTTATATTTTTGCACGTTATATATATACATATATATATATATATATATATATATATGAACTCACAAATAGGTGGAACTCACACCTTTTTTTTGTCAACTCTCTCTCCTCCTTTATCTATCTTTCTCTCTCTTAAACTGACACAACTTTACATCTTTTAAATGACACACATTTTACCCCATAAAATAACACTAATTGTCTTATTGGCTAACTTAGGGACGTTTGGTATAGGAGAAATTTTTTTTAATCAGGTAAATATAGATAGTGGGAAAATGGTTGTAAACTAAAATTAGTGGAAAAATTTTAAAAAAATTATTTGGTAGACCAAAATATTACCAGGAAAATTGATTTAAATTTTCGAATTTCATATTTGATTGGAGGTAAAATATAAATGGGAAAATGGGTTTCAATTACAAAATTAACCCTTTTTATTTTTTGAATCTGATCAACTCTTGCCCAAAATGACAGTTTGTAAAAGGAACTTAATTGATGTCATTGTTTCAACAATTATTATTGTTATCCAAATGGTTTTCTTGAACCCAAAATATGAACTCAACTTTTACTTTTCCCATCAAACCCCAAAATACGACCCTCAAAATGGTTGCGAAATAAGAAATTTTGCAAAGAAATCAAGTTGGCTGCGGAAAGAATTTTGCTACCCAAATTTTTTTAACTCTTGTAGGCAAATTGAAAACCCAGTTCAGGGGCTTTGTTTAGTCCAAACATGTTACCAAAAAAAAAAAAAAAACTCATTTCAAGTTGCTTAGGTATACTTGCCAAAATACCCTACCAAGGAGTTTGTTGATGGATTACAATCTCTTAATAATTACCTTTTTAACTCTTCACTTTACCTGATTTTTTTCGCTTAGATTTCATTTTCCTTTATAAAGCCAAATCTTTAAGCTACGCATTCATTAACAAATATTTTTATCTAGATTGTCGTATGTTATTGCACATTCTTAATCTTCCCTTTAGCATGTTATTCTCTGCATGTTGTTTGGATCACGAATTTTACCTATTTTTTTATTTCTGAACACGAAATTATTCTTATTATAAAAAATAAAATTTAATGTATTTGAGTAAAAAAATATAAAAATAGCCGGAGTGTAAAACACAAGTCATGATTCACTAGTTTAACTAGTGTAATATAAATAAAATTATAAATATTTAATATTTTCTCAACCATTTATTTAGCTTAATAAGTTTTGAGATCAGATTAAACTTTTATAAGAACTGAAGTTGTATAAAGTATAAAAATGCTGGCATAAACAAAATTTAATTTTATTCAATTAAGGGAAGGTATTGATATTTTCTCTTTTCATAAACAGGGGTATTAGAAATAGAAATGTGATTCACAAGTTGTTATTTTGCTAATGAGAATAAATAAAATGATTATTCTCATTATGGTAGTGGTGCTGGTACCGCTGAGCAAGGTAAAAAGCGCGAAATAGAGGCATGTCAGTGGTAACAAAAAGGAAGAAGAAAAATTAAACAAGAAGTTGAAATAGAAATCTCAATCGCAACCGCATGAGAGAGAGAGAGAGAGTGTGTGTGTGGAGGTGCATCATAACATCATAATAAGCATAGCAGTTGATGATTTAATTTCAATTTGGTTAAGAGTCTAGTTCTCATTTCCTTGACGCCCAAACCAAAAGCAACGCTTTCGTTACGTCGAAATTAAATTTGTGGCGTCGGAAACCTAACTAGTTGCTTCACCGTCAGATCAGATCCGATGGAGGCAATCGACGAATTGGTTCAGCTCTCCGATTCTATGCGCCAAGCCGGCGCTGTCCTCGCCGACGACGATGTTGACGACCCCAAGCGCCCTTCAACTTTCCTCAATGTCGTTGCTCTTGGCAATGTCGTAAGTCTTTTCTTCTACATTTTTGATTTCAGCGTGAGAACTGATTGCAAATTACACACCAACTGTGTCACTCTTTTGGATCCGTACTAAAACAAACAATTCTGGTACTGGTGGATCAGGGTGCTGGAAAATCTGCTGCCTTGAATAGCTTGATTGGACATCCTGTTTTGGTATTTCTTATTTCCAATATTATCATCTTCTCTCTTTCTCTTTAATCTTTCTTTATTTACCGTTTAAATCGGTGGTTATAAACTGCAGCCAACCGGTGAAAATGGTGCTACCAGGGCTCCCATTAGCATTGAATTGAATAGAGATACCTCTTTAAACAGCAAGTCCATCATCCTCCAAATTGATAATAAATCTCAACAGGTTTCTGCAAGTATGAACTTTACCTCATTCTAACTTCATTTACATACTCATTTTCCACCACATTTTGTTTAAAAAATATCATGTTTCTGATCGTCTTAGTTTTTTTTGTTTTCATTATCATAGGTGCCCTTCGACATTCTCTACAGGATAGACTAAGCAAAGGTTCATCTGGTAGGAGCCGTGATGAAATATATCTGAAACTACGCACCAGTACTGGTATGTCCATTGTCATATAATATATTGCTCCCTCCCTTTATTTATGAATAAATAGGCTTTGGACGGGTTTTTAGGAAAATAAAATAAACAAAATAAGCATTAGTTTATTCCCCCGGGTGGGGGGATCGAACATGTAACATAAATGTTTACATGCATGGGCATTGTTAGACTAATGCATTTTGTTCTGTTCTGAAATTCTACAGCACCTCCATTGAAATTGATTGACTTGCCTGGATTGGACCAGCGGATAATGGATGACAAAATAGTAAGTAGTTATAAGTTATCTTTTCCTAAATTTTTTTAGTTTCAACATCGAGTATGTTGTGGCCAATTACAACCTGACATTCTAAATTGATGATGATTGGTATTTTAATTAAAATTATTTCTTAGATCTATGGTTGTTTTTTAGGTGCTTTCTTTGCAGAGAAGTTTGATGTCTTCTTTTTCATCTTCTTTAGATCAGTGAATATGTTGAGCACAATGATGCAATTTTACTGGTAGTAGTTCCTGGTGCTCAGGCACCTGAAATTTCATCATCGCGGGCCCTTAGAGTGGCAAAGGAGTATGATGCAGAATGTAAGTTTTCAACTTTTTTTTTCTTCCTTCTTTCCCCCTCCCCAATGCCCCAACAACGAAATTTATAGCTGTTTTGTCGGAGATGTAAAACCAATCTTGAGCCCTCCACCCAACAAATTAAGCTTTTTGAAGAGTTGATCCTCGCCACCTCCATTTTTCTAAATTAAGTTGAGTTTCTGCACAAGGCGGGGTGAGCCTGTGCCTTGTCTATACTTCTACATTTTTTAGCCCAAATGGCACTTGCATGAGGGTGTGCTTTACAGATATACGTCATTTATGAACTTGCACCTAACAACTTAAGCTTTTGAAAGGGTTGGTCCTAGACACTATTAAACTTCTCAAGTTTAGAAATTCCTTTCTCGTGTTTTACCTAATCATATCCTTATAATACTGGTTCATCAAACTTTTTTTGTGGGTTTCAATTGTAGCCACCAGAACAGTTGGTGTTATCAGTAAAATTGATCAGGCAGCTACAGACTCAAAAGCCCTTGCAGCGGTGCAGGCTCTCCTATTGAACCAGGGACCACCAAAAACCTCTGATATTCCATGGGTTGCTTTGATAGGCCAATCTGTTTCTATAGCTTCTGCTCAGTCTGGGAGTGGTGCATCTGAGAGCTCGTTGGAAACTGCTTGGCGAGCTGAAACTGAAAGTTTGAAATCTATATTGACCGGAGCCCCTCAAAGCAAGCTTGGTAGAATTGCTTTGGTTGAGTCTCTTGCCGAACAGATTCGCAATCGTATGAAGCTCAGGCTTCCAACTCTCCTCACTGGGTATTTATTTTTCTCTAGCTTATGTTTTCTTGTCGTTTGTGTAGTTCTCTGTTTTAAATATCATGTTAAGAGCTCTCCATGAAACCCTAACTTGCGAGGGTGGGATCAGAAAATCCTCATACTCAGCCTTACCCTTACATTTTTGCAAAAAGAGGTTGTCTCCTAGATTAGAACCCTTGATCTTTTGGTAACAAAAGAGTAGTTTTACCACTTCTCTAGGCTCTCTTCATTAAATATCGTATTCTATGACAAAAAATATTGTATGTTGTAAATAGCACCGCTGCTTCAGAATTTTCTTTGTCCAACCTATCGATGTTCGTTTAAATAGGCTCATTAGCATTGTTTTCTTAAATGGTTGTCTGTTTTAATGAATGAAAGAAAAAAGTGCAGAGAATTAGAGGGTTTTATTTGGTGTGTGACGTTATACATTTAAGTTTGTCCTGATCCCTAGGCACCTATGATCTGTCTAATATGGATTTAAAGCTGCACTTGCGCCTTCTCTACTCATTTGTTGCAGCATGCACATTCGCCAATATAAAGCGCATTTCAATATTATTTATATGTTCTTTGTCTTGTAAAATGTTCACCCATAAGGTCTGCAATCATAGAGAAAGTAGCCTGGTTATCATATATATATATATATATGTATAATGTTTGCTTAAGATTACGCTTTCTTATGTTTGTTATTATTACTAGGGTTGTAGAATAGGTTGGGGTGTTTTGGGTTAAGGCCTCAACCTGATTTTTTATTACATCATCTAATAAACAAAACCTAAAGGCTCAAAACCTAATCCACTCAAACCAAACCATGAAAAGTAGAGTTGCGTTGGATTAATTGATTTATTTGGGTAGTTCTTTTCACCAACCTTCTTTATATACCATCTACAATGTTTTATATTTTTCAAGTTGTATGGAATTTAATGCCACTAAATCTATGCAAATTTTAAAGGAAAATGTCGGAAAATTGCTATGTAAAAAGTCAAGTAGCTAGGAGTGGGATTTAGGGAGAATGAGCATGGTGTGCAAGATGAGGCTGAATAATAAGAGAAAATGGAATCAACATTTCAACTTCCATAACTCGATATGTGATCTGAGATTACTTGGTTCAGCTCCTATCGATGCTTACTTCTTAGTATTTACATAATGAACCGATAACTAGTAACAAACACTAATGTAGGCTTAGTAGATATGGGTTGGGTTGGGTTGGGTTAGCTTGGCTTTTAAGTGAACCCAACCAAAAAAGAAAAGAAAAGACAACAGGCTAAGTTTTTTTTTTTTTTTTTTTGGGGGGGGGGGGGGGGGGGGGGGGTAGGGGTGTGCAAAAGAACCAAAAAACTGAACTTAACTATGAACTGAACCGAATTGCTCTTAAAATAACCAGTTTTTGAAAACCAGTTCATAAATCGTACTGGTTTTTAAAGAACCAGTTCAAGAACCGAACCAAACCATTTTATCTCTTTATTTTTCATTTTTTTCCTTTTCAGAATAGGTTTGACCCGAACCGGTTTTGAACTGAACCGTTTTCAATCCGAACCGTACCATTTAAACTAATTTGGTTCAGTTCTTCAAGAAATTCAATTCAATTTGACCCATCCACACCCTTAGGGGGGAGGGGAGGTTAATTTTTTTTTTAATAAAAAAAGTTGGTATAGTTTGAGTGGCCCTAAAACCTTTCATAATCCTTTATTTAAAATGCTGCAGTCTTCAGGGAAAGTCTCAAATTGTTCAGGAAGAGTTAGTGAAGCTTGGTGCACAAATGGTTAGTGGTTCTGAAGGTACAAGAGCTCTAGCTTTGGAGTTATGCCGTGAATTTGAGGACAAATTTCTTCAACATCTTACTGGAGGCGAGGTTAGTAGTTTTTTTTTTTTTTTTTTTTCCTATCATTAAGGGTGCATAATATTTAGTATTTTTGGGGAAAACTGGATTTGTCAAAAGAGTTTGTAGATATTTCTCATGGGTCTTATTAGAGGGTTTGGGATGAGTGAATATGGAAAGGTCCTTTGGTCCTGTGCAATTATGCAGTGAGTTGGTGCCTTTAGTTGTAGATGAATGTCAGAATTTTTAAGGTTAATTTCTTATCGTTTCCACTCTTTGGATGTGATCTTATTAGCTTCTATGTGCTCAGCTAATGGCCATTTCACAGGGGTTTCATTCTTGGATATTCAGAGAAACTGGCTTGTTTTGTTCTATTGATGTGTGTTTTTCCCCCCCACTCTAGGAAGATATCTTCTTATCCTCCTTCTGTGCTTTTCTCTCTGTCTTCTTTAAAGAATTATTTTCTTAATAAAGAAATTTATTAGTATGTTTCGCTGCAGAAAATCCTAACATTAGAAAAGAGAATACCCAAAAGACAGCCGAGATTGTACAAATAATACTGAATTGGCGCTGCACCTTTTTTTCTGTGTTATAAAAGGAAATTTATTAAGATTAGAAGAAGACATTACAAAGGGAAAGAAGGATAAGGAATCCTCCTAAGCAAAAGAACAAGAAAACAACCAAGAGAAAGAGAAATAATCAAAGGAACAAAGCTTTCCATTCCCTTAACATGTTTGTTAATGAAACCCTGTTAAAAAGGCCATGCTTTGCACCAAATGGATGCCAAACACCTAATCTTATCCCAATCAAGTGATATGCCAAAGGAACCTCCTTAAAAATACGAGAGTTTTATTCCAACCAATTACATCAAACTATGCATAGATTGCCCATTGCCACAAAAATCTAGCCTCTTTGTTTCTGCCAAAACCGTCAAAGCTGATCATCAAGAATTGGTCCGTGGACCTACGATGCACCAAACATTCACTGAAAATGCTGAATAAGGAGCTCCCTAAATAAACTGTAGCAGAATAATGTAAATATTACCAAACTGGCTGTGAAAATGATTCAAATGTTTGAACTCTTCAAATTGATCCAAGATTGGTCATCTGTTTCTTATGCTTTGGTTTTCCTTTTGTATTTTAAATAAAGAAGTCTGATACTCTGATACTAGGAATGGGATTCCACCAATGTACAGTACAGGAATAATTTTTTTTCTTTATCCAAATGTATTTTCTTCATTTCCTTGCAGGGTAATGGTTGGAAAGTTGTTGCCAGTTTTGAAGGGAATTTCCCTAACAGGATAAAGCAACTTCCTATTGACAGACACTTTGACATAAACAATGTCAAGAGGGTAAATCTTCTCCATTAAAATTAATCATATTGTTTAGGCAGAATTTTATTCTTCATATTCTCTTGAGGTGCTTGCTTCTTATATCTCTGTTTTGTTTATGTCAGATTGTCCTAGAAGCAGATGGATATCAACCTTATCTTATCTCTCCAGAGAAAGGTTTGAGGTCCTTAATTAAAGGCGTTCTTGAACTAGCAAAGGAGCCATCACGCCTGTGTGTTGATGAGGTGTGCTTCTAATGTGTTGTTGATTTTGTTCCAAGAGCTAGTAATGCTTCAGTGGGTAAAGGGATAATCCAAAATAATTTGCGTATAGACCTGGCTATTTGGGGCTCTTGTAAAAAAAAAAAGTCTGTCCTTTATCTCATGCTTTTCTTGGAGGTGGAGGTGGAGCCTTAGGGCTGTTTGTCAACCTTCAAAACCGGACAACTGACTAGAAGGGGGTTGCTTTTAAAATCTTGTTTTTGCTTTATATTCACAAAATTTCAAAAGCTGCTTATTTTCTTAGGTTTTAAGTCAAAATTAGCTCAAAAGAAATCCAAAACAATGTTAGTTTTAATCTAACCAATTTATATGTCAATCACCAGTTCCCTTGTTTGTCTCCCACTTTTTCTCTCTTTTGTCTTTAGCAGAAATTTAATAAAAGTTTGTCCAAAATTTAATTAACAGTATTAACTATTAAACTAGGCGCAGTGCATCTGGGTTTTTGTGTGACCGCAAAATTCCACTTAAGTTAAAAGGAAAATTCTATAAAGTAAAACCGGCAATGCTATATAGAGCGGAATGCTGGCCAGCACATAGGCAACATGAGCATAAGATGGGAGTAGCAGAGATGAGGATGTTAAGGTGGATGTGTGGTTACACAAAGATGGATAAGATAAGAAATGAAGATATTCGACGAAAGGCATACCTCAACGGTGTAGACGCTCCTTCTATATTAGCTCCAACTACCCTCTTTGTAAAGGTAGGTTAGTTACCTACTCAACATGATATTATGTGTGTAGCTCCAACTACCCTCTATTACAAGTGCAAAAAGGTAGGATTATTTTAACACAGTTACCTACTCAACATGAATTATGTGTCGGAGTAGTACCGGTTGCAATTGTCCTTTTGTCTCCTGATTATTTTAACACATGTACATAATTATTCTTAAAGTAATTGATAAGAAATGATTTTAATTAATGCTAATAAAGTGGGTGAACCGGAACAGTGGTAAAACCGTCATGGATTCGAATCTAGGAAACAGTTTATTTGTAATTATGTTGCCGCTAGAAGATGAGAGAACATAGATTGAGGTGGTTTGGGCACGTGATGAGAAGGCCCCTGGATGCTCCTGTAAGAACATAAGTTTGTTACCAAGAGCTCAACACAAAAAGAGGCAGAGGTCGGCCTTGAAGAAACTTACTTGGGGGAAGGTAGTAAAACAAGATTTAATGGAGTGGGATATAGATTGGCGGATGGTATGTCTTAGAACGGAATGGAAAAAAGCTATAAGTATGGTGGAGGGTTAGACCCGTGGTTATTCCTATGTTCCAGATAGTCCCTTTTTAATGTCCTTTTCCCCTTACACCACATTTCCCCCACTTCTTCTTGTCCCTTTCTTTTTCACTTTTATAAAATTATTTATTTATATATATATGAGTCAATTTACATGAGAAACCATATTCCCATAAAATATACTTTTGTCCGTAAATAATAAATGTTTTTATAATTGTTACTAAAGTTTTTGAAGAAAAAAAATGTATACATTTTGTACTTATATTGTAAAAATTAACTTGGTACAAAATTATTTTTCGTTTATGATGACATTGAATGTAGGAAAGAGGGTGCTACCAGAAAGTAAAAGAATTGGATTCCATACAAAGGAAATATGGTGGTAGAATGGAGAGGTGCAAGAGGCAATTAAACATAAAAAGGAATGCTTTAGATCTTTGCATAAAAGTCCCAATGATAATAATTTGCAAAAAATTTAGATTGGCGAGAAAAAATGCAAAGAAAGCTGTACGAGAAGCTAAAGGTAAGATTTTAGCCGATTTGTATAAAAATCTTGGGAGTAAGGATGGTGAAAAAGGTATATATGTATGTATATATATATATATATATATATATATATATATATATATATATATAAAAAAATATATGGTGTATGCGTATCAGAGTCGTTGATCTTTTTTCAGGATCAAAATTTTACAAAGGATCCTGCCTCATATATATATATATATATATATATATATATATATATATATAGTGTAAATTACACTCTCAATCTTGTCTATTGATCCAACTTATATCTAAGGGCTCTAATTTTGTAGTAATATGAGCCATTGGATACAAGTGGATCAATGGTCAAAATTGAATGTAAGACTTCTAATTCTTACACTGGTGTAAGAATATCCTGCCCCTATATATATATGTACTTGCCAAAATGACGGATAAGAAAAGTAAAGATCTCACTCAAGTTAGAGCATCAGGAATGAAAACCAAAATCTTTTGGTAAGAGAAAAAGATGTAAATGAAAGATGGATGAACTACTCAACAAACTTTTTAATAGGGATGGCAATAAAAGCGAGGTGGGCTTGGAGGATGCTTATGATGATCTGAATAGAAGATTTGTGCGCAGAATCAATACACATGAAGTCAAGGAGGCTTTAAAGAGGATGAAGACTAATAAAGCTTTGGGACCCGATGGAGGACCTATTGAAGTGTGGAGGGGCTTAGTGGAGGTGGCAATAAATTGGCTCACCAATCTTTTTAATAAGATTCTTCGAACAAATAAGATGTCTGATGCTTGGAGGAAGAGTGTGCTTATGCCTATTTACATAAACAATGGAGATATCTAGAATTGTTCTAACTATAGAGGAATTAAACTTATGAGTCATACTATAAAGTTATAGGAGAGAGTTATTGAACATCATTTGAGGAGAGAGACCAAGGTTTCTGTAAATCAATTTGGATTTATGCCAGGAAGATGTACCACATAAGCTATTTTCTTGATGCGTCAATTGATGGAAAGATATCGAGAAAAAAAGAAGGATTTACATGTTGTTTATAGATCTTGAGAAAGCATACGATAGAGTCCCAAGAAATGTTTTATGGTGGGTTCTTGAGAAGAAAAAAGTACCATCAAAGTATGTAAATGCAATCAAGGATATGTATGATAGGGCTACTGCATGTGTGAAAGCTTGTAATGGAACATCAAGTTATTTTCCTATTACAATAGGTGTACGTCAAGGTTCGGCTATGAGTCCTTATCTCTTTGTCTTAGAGATGGATGAACTAATAATAGACATTCAAGAGGAAGTGTCGTGATATATTTTTTTGCAGATGATATTGTGCTTATTGATGAGACCAAAGACGGTGTTAATAGGAAACTTGAATTGTGGATAAGCACTTTGGAGTCTAAAGGTTTCACGTTAAGTCGGTGCAAGACTGAGTATATGAAGTGTGAGTTTTCTCTGGTAAGAGATGGAGATCAAGACCCTATGCATCTACTTGGTCAAAAGGTATCGAAGAAAGAGGCTTTTAGATACCTGGGATCAATTTTGCAAAAAAGTAGTGAGATTGATGAGGATGTAAATCACAGAATCAGAGCAGGATGGATGAAATGGCGGTGTGCATCTGGGTTTTTGTGTGATCGCAAAATTTGTCTTAAGCTAAAAGGAAAATTCTATAGGACAGCAGCAAGGCCTGCAATGTTGTATGGAGTTGAATGTTGGCCAGCTCATAGGCAACACGAGCATAAAATGAGAGTAGCATAAATAAGGATGTTAAGGTGGATGTGTGGTTATACGAGGATGTATAAGATAAGAAATGAAGATATTAGACGAAAGGTAGAAGTAATACTTGTAACTGAAAAGATGAGGGAACATAGATTGAGGTGGTTTGGGCGCGTAATGAGACGACCCCTGGATGCTCATGTAAAAATAAAAGTTTGTTACTAAGAGCTCAACACAAAGAAAGGTAGTGGTAGATCGAAACTTAACTGGGGAAATGTAGTTAAACAAGACTTAATGGAGTGGGATATAGATTAACAAATGAAGTGTCTTAGGACGGAATGGAGAAAAGCTATAAGTAGGGTGGGAGGTTAAACTCGTTGTTATTCCTATGTTCCAGATGGTCTCTTTTTAGTTCTTTTCCTCTTCAACCCCTTCTTGTCTTTTATCTTATTTTCTCCTTCCCCAATTTTTTATTTTTATTTATTTATTTATTTGTATTTTATTTTTTAATCTCCTTTCATTTATCATTGGGTTCATCTACCACCCACTCCAATTAATTTGGGTTAAAAGTGCTGTTAATGTTGATCTTGATGACATTGAATATAATTTTAATAATAAAATAAAAAATTATTTATCTGAAAAATTATTTTTTTGTACATTTAAATTCATACAAAAGCGAAGTTATATTTTAGTTAATAGTAACAGAAAAAATTAGTAAGAAAATAAGTATATATTAAAATATTTTATTTTAAAATATTTAAGAATACATATCATATACTTGATGTTTGAAAATATATTTTTTTGTGATAAACTTGTATAGATTCAAACTTAAATATATTTTTTTGTGATATTTTACTTGACTATTGTGCCGATTGTCTTGTCTTCTTCTATTATCGTGCTGAACTCTTAAATTATTTCTGTATTGTTGCTGACAAATGATTATATATTGCAGGAAAGGCCCTATATTCAAAGTTCTACTTGTCATGATTATCTCCTTTTTGACCTCTTGCTGTTCATTTGGCCTTCCATGGCTATCAAAGTGCATCCCTTGTCCTCCTCATTTGAGGGATCAGTGCCCAACCGGACACTACAAGAATTTTCAGTGCCCACCTAACCACTACAACGACCTTGCCTCTCTCTTTTTTACTACTAATGATGATGCTATTCGTAACTTATTTATTGCTGGCTCTGACAAAAGATTTCTGCTCTCTAGTCTTATGATTTTCTTTGTGGCCATATACTTTCTTGGAATCATCACTTATGGCATTGCCATTCCCTCTGGGCTCTTTATTCCTGTTATACTTGCTGGAGCTTCGTATGGGCGTCTTGTAGGAAGTCTCTTGACTCCATTCACTGTTCTTGATGTGGGTTTGTTTGCCCTCCTTGGGGCTGCATCCTTCCTTGGTGGCACCATGAGAATGACCGTTTCTCTTTGTGTCATACTTCTTGAACTCACAAATAACCTGCTGATGCTTCCACTGGTGATGTTGGTTCTCCTTATTTCCAAGTCTGTGGCTGATTGTTTTAACAAAGGAGTTTACGATCAGATTGTGCAAATGAAGGGGCTACCTTATATGGAAGCACATGCAGAACCATACATGAGGCAATTAATTGCAAGTGATGTTGTTTCTGGTCCATTGGTTACATTTGCTGGGGTTGAAAAAGTGGGGAATATTGTTGTAATGCCCTCCCTTGTATGCATCCAAGAGAGTCGTTTGCTAAGCGGAATTAGAGTCTTTCACGTCACATAAGCTACTATAGAATTCTTATACATAAATTCAAATCCGAAAAGCGTTTCTGAATTTCTTATCACCTCTGTTTGGACGATAAAAAATGTTTCAAGTGATTTAGAGAGAGCACGTTTGGGGCTTCGCGTGCATATAAAATAATAGTAAATCAGAGTTCGTTTGCTCATAAAAACACCACCCGTAAGGTGCACTGCAAAAATTTCAGCACTTAAATTCTTTTCACAAACGTTTTCCAAAATAGCCGCTGTTCATAAAAGTTCAAGATAAAATAAAGATGATAAAGTCTACAGTCATCCAAGAGTACCAAAATATTAAACATTACAGTCATCCAATCAATCAAACAGCAACAGCGATAATCCATGCATCAGCAAGCAACAGCAAAACATCACTCCTTCAAATGCTTTTACGTCCTCCTGCCATTTTGGAAAAATAGCAGCCCCGAAGGGGTGAGAATAATCCCAGTAGTGTGGCAACAAAACCAGTAATATAACAGTATTAACTAGGCACAAAATCATAAACAGTCACTTCAACATATCCTTGTTCCTTTTCCTTTTTCCTTTTCATCATATTCATATATATATATAGCGCATATAACGCCTTTCCTTTTCATCATATTCATATATTGCGTATATAACGCCTTTCCTTTGCGCTTTTAGCACCGTCGTGCGCGCACTTCACAGTGGAATCAAATATCCCTTGGCACCTGAGCTCCATGTGGATTCCAACTGTGGGCCTATGCGGACTGATGCCAAGTGTCCCATACCCCGGTACCTTGGGGATGCCTATATGATGCTTGCTCAAACACATGGTCCTGTACATAACTATTCTAAAACAAGGCCTATATGATCTTGATACATGCATGTCATGCTATGCTTTCACACACAAAGCGTAAAAATGCGGTATGATGTAAGATGCATGCTTATATACCTTTCATATAGCCATCACGGCACATATACTTTTCATATGCGTTATGCTGCCACATAACGTCTTTACCTCATAATCATATAGCCATCACGGCACATTTTTGGCAGTTTCCTTTCATCATAATGGAACATAATACTTTTACGGAATATGGAGCATCATGTCACAATTTTATACCAGTAGTCAATAGTCACATTAGGTAATATCGCCTGACACTTACCTTGTGTGCCTTAAACAATACCAAACCGCAGCGAAGTATCTCACTTCTTATGCACACCTAAATCAATTACAACCAATCATTTACAGCGGCGATTTACAGCAGAAACAGTGAGCATACAGCAGTGTTTTACAGTGGAAAACAGTGAGCATACAGCAGTGTTTTACAGCAGAAAAACAGTGAGCATACAGCAGCGTTTTTACAGCAGAAAACAGTGACGTTTGTGCTTAAAACAGTGAGCAGAAACAGTGAGTTGTTCTTTAAAACAGTGAGCAGAAAACAGTGGTATTTTCCTTAAAAACAGTGGACAGAAACAGTGACGTTTTACAGCAGGAAAACAGTAAACATACAGCAGAAACAGTGACCATTTTGAAACAGAAACAGTGACATTTTGGACCTTAAGACAGTGGCAGAACAGTGGCATTTGAATGTTAAAACAGTGACATAATCAATGGCATTTGAACCTCAAAACAGTGGCATAAGTAGTGTTATTTGTGCATCAAAACAGTGGCATGAATGGTAACATTTAATCATTAAAACAGTGACATTAGTGGTGATATTTGCACATCAAAAACAGTGGCAAAGGGAGTGGTTTTTGAACATTAAAACAGTGGCATGAATGATACATTTGAACATCCAAAACAGTGATATAAATCATGATTTTTAGACATTAAAACAGTGGCATAAATAGTGATTCTTGATCATCAAAACAGTGGCAAAATGGGAGTATTTAGACACCAATACAGTGGCATAAAGGGTAGTGTTTGGACATCAAGATGGTGGTTATTTTATGCAGAAACAGTGGCTCATTAGGTACTAAAACAGTGAGTATTTTTGGTGCAAAACAGTGGCATGTGTGGCATTAAAACAGTGAGCATTTTATGCAGAAACAGTGGCACATTATGGACTAAAACAGTGAGCATTTTATGCAGAAACAGTGAGTATTGTGTGCAGAAACAGTGGCATCAAAATGGTGACCTTGTGAAACCGAAACAGTGAGCATTTTATCCTCAAAACAGTGGCACATTCATAGGGAAACAGTGGCATATTTCTCTTCAAAACAGTGGCATATTCATACAAAAACAGTGGCATATATATTCCTCAAAACAGTGGCATATTCATACAAAAACAGTGGCATATATATTCCTCAAAACAGTGGCATATTTCTCTTCAAAACAGTGGCATATTCATACAAAAACAGTGGCATATATATTCCTCAAAACAGTGGCATATTCATACAAAAACAGTGGCATATATCTTAAGCATAACCATGAGACTTTCATGCATACAACTCCTCATAAAATAGCTCCATCCTTATTCCTTTACCATACTCATTCAAGAATCCAAAACATATTCAAAGAGACATTCAAGAACACACATGATTACACACCATGAAGAGGTCTAAGTTCTAGTCTTACCTCTTGAAGTACACACTCCTTGTCACACACCACACCTTTCTAGTTCTACCAACAACAAGTCCACCCTTCCTAGAGATGATCTATGCGCATAAATGGTGAGGAGGAACAATCTTGGACAGCTTCCAAGTGTGAGGAACAAAGCTGGACAGTGAGGGAAAGAGAGGAGAAGAGCTTGCACTTGCTTGGTGTCCTTGAGCCACGGCTGAGTGAGTGTGAGGGAAGGTGAGTTAGCTTAGTATTTCTTTCTCCAAGAGGGCTGTATGTTCGGCTAGGAGAGTGAGGGAGAGGGAGAGAAATTGGCTGAATGAAAAATGAGGACAGCCCCCTCTTGTTGTGCGCATAACTTAAAGAGAAGTGAGGAGAGGTTGTCATGATGATGCATCATGAAAATTCTGGTTTCTTGTGCAGGTGGGACTGCACAATAGGTTTGAACAAGCAAGAGTTTGCTTCTTAGTTACTCTATGCACATGCAAGGAGGTGAGGGGGAGTTGTTATCATGAGCACATGCTAGGAGGTTCACTAAGTCCACAAGCAAGACAGCTTTGTGGCAGCCAAAAAATCTGCTTTGGAGCTGTCCTTGTGCGCATAAGATGAGAGGTTGCAGCCCCAAAATCCTACTTTTGATGCATGTGGAAGCAAGGGGCAGATTTGGCTCATGATGGACTGCCAAAAGCATGCAAAAATCTGCACATTTCAGCCTCATGATGGAAGGTGTAAGGTGGTTCTCCAAGTCAACACTCAAAGGCAGATTTGGTGTCATAAAAATCTGCTCCAAGACACCTCCATGTGCGCCTAAAAGAAGAAGAATGCAGCCCAAAATAGTGCTAAAGTGTACATGTGTCTTTCATGCAATGAAGTTGAATCCAAATGTGCACAACCTAAGTATGATGTGGCGGTCAAGCAAGGGGTGTGTTGGCAGATTTTTTTCTAAGTGTTTTCTACCCTCATTAGCGCATGAAAAGAGGAGTGAGGCTGCATCTAGTCATGTGGGTGTTTCTTGCTACACAAGACAGCCTTGTTGGACAAGGCTTAGGGGAGATAAGTGTGGGTTTAACTTTGGGCTGAACATGATTGACCCAAAAGCCTCCTTGGGCCAATGGCCACACACAAAGAACCCAATCACACAAGTCCAATAGTGACAAGTCCACACACACACTAGCCCACTTCCTAAGTCCAATAAACACAAAAACCTTCTAACACACACTCAAATTACTCTTATGATTTTAATAAAAATTCACATGCCTACATATGTATTCTCCTATGATTTAATTTAAATACTTACCTTAGTCTCATCCAAAGATAAAGATCAACAATTCGCAAGTCACCACTCATAAGCCAACAATCCGAATTCTACACATGTATCTATATCATCATACACTTATGTATTTTACTAATTATGTGGGATGTTACACTCTCCCCACCAAATAGGAATTTTGACCGCAAAATTAAACTTACTTAAGAGCTAAACAGTTCCGGATAGCGTTTCCGAATGTCGTCCTCGCGCTCCCAAGTGGCTTCAACTGTCGATCTATTGTTCCACAATACTTTCACCAAAGGAATCTCTTTAGAACGGAGTCGCTTGACGGATCTTTCAAGAATTTGGAACGGTTGTACTTGATACGTCAGATTTTCCTTTAGTTCCACTTCTTCCGGCTGTAACACGTGAGATGGATCAGAGAGATACCTCCGTAGCTGTGACACATGAAATACATTGTGAATTCCTGACAGATTGGGTGGTAAAGCCAGCCGGTATGCAGACTCTCCAATCCGGTCCATAATCAGATACGGTCCTAAGTATCGTGGACTTAACTTCTTAACTCCCATTCTCCTTCCGAGTCCTGATGTAGGAGTGATTCTCAAGAATACATGGTCTCCGACTTCGAAAGATAGGGGTTTATGACGCTTGTCGTAATAACTCTTCTGTCTGGCCTGAGCCCGCTGCATATTTTCTCGAATCTTCTTTACTTGTTCGGATGTTTCTTGAATTAGATCAGGTCCTAACATACTGCGCTCACCTACTTCAGTCCAACATAAAGGCGATCTGCATTTTCTCCCATACAAAGCTTCGTACGGTGCCATCTGAATACTGGAGTGGTAACTATTGTTGTAAGCAAACTCATTCAACGAAAAATAATTATCCCAGCTGCCTCCTAACTCCAAAACACATGCTCGTAACATGTCCTCTAATGCTTGAATGGTGCGTTCCGTCTGTCCATCGGTCCGCGGATGATAAGCAGTACTCAACCTCAAATGGGTCCCTAATGCTCTTTGAAAAGATTCTCAGAACTTAGATGTAAACTTGGGATCACGATCACAGACAATACTCGTAGGAACTCCGTGCAGTTTCACAATCTCCTGCAAGTAAATCCTGGTAAGCCTCTCCGTATTATATGTGGTTCTAACACGTAAGAAATGAGCTGACTTCGTTAAACGATCAACAATCACCCAGATAGCATCATACCTTTCTCGCGTCCGAGGAAGTCCAACTACAAAATCCATCGCGATACTGTCCCACTTCCATTCGGGAATCTCCAAAGGTTGAAGAAGTCCCGAAGGTTTCTGATGTTCGTACATCACCTTCTGACAAGTTAAGCATCGAGATACATACTCAGCAATATCACGCTTCATACCCGGCCACCAAAACGAGGTCTTCAAATCATGGTACATCTTCGTGGATCCAGGATGAACTGCATACTTACCCTTGTGAGCTTCCTGCAAAACTTCTTGCTTCTACTCTTCGTTCGGCACAACTAACCGACCTTGAAATCTCCAAATATCATTCTCATCCTTTACTACATCTTGGTTGCCAACCAATTCGCGGACTAACTCTTCATCTTTCTGAGCTTCCTTAATTCTACTGATCAGTTCATTCTCCACCTTTATATTTCCCAATCTTATGCTATGCCCTCTCTCCTCTACAGATAAATTCAAGTCTCGAAAGGCCTCAAACAACTTCAATTCTTTCATCATCAGAGTTGCAGTGTGCAGTGTCTTCCTACTCAGGGCGTCAGCTACCACGTTTGCCTTTCCTGGGTGGCATTTAAGTTCAAAATCATAGTCCTTCAGAAATTCCATCCACCGTCGTTGCCGCATATTCAGCTCCTTTTGGTCGAACAAATACTTCAAACTCTTATGATCGCTGAACACGTCAAACTGCGAACCATACAAGTGGTGCCTCTAGATTTTAAGTGCGAACACTATAGCTGCTAACTCCAAATCGTGCGTAGGATAATTCTCTTCGTGAGGCTTTAGTTGTCGAGATGCGTAAGCTACCGCCATACGATCCTGCATCAACACGCATCCAAGTCCTTTCAGCGACGCATCACAGTATACTTCGAACTTTCGGGTAGGATCCGGAATCGTGAGTACGGGAGCACTCGTTAATCTGCTCTTTAGTTCCATGAAACATTCTTCACAAGCTTCGGTCCACTCAAAAGGCTTGTCCTTCCGAGTGAGACGGGTAAGAGGTTGCACTATCTGAGAGAAATTCTGGATAAACCTTCGATAATATCCAGCAAGACCTAAGAAAATTCTTACTTCGGTGACAGTCTTGGGTCGTTCCCAATTCATGACAGCTTCAATTTTGCTGGGGTCTACCGCGATACCTTCTGTTGAAATGACATGGCCCAGAAACTGGACCTCTTTAAGCCAAAACTCGCACTTCGACCCCTTCGCGTACAACTGCTTCTCTTTCAAGATTTGCAAGACAATCCTCAGATGTTCCGCATGCAGCTCTTCATTAGTAGAGTAAATTAGAATGTCATCGATAAACACAATAACAAACTGATCAAGGAACGGGCGAAAGATGCGGTTCATGTAGTCCATGAATATCGCTGGAGCATTTGTAAGTCCGAATGGGATCACCTGATATTCGTAGTGCCCATAACGAGTCCTAAAAGCTGTTTTCGGAATGTCCTCCGGTTTGACCCGGATTTGATGGTATCCCGATCGTAGATCTATCTTAGAAAAGACTCTGGCTCCTCTCAGCTGGTCCATCAAATCGTCGATCCTCGGTAGCGGATACTTATTCTTCACCGTAACTTTGTTCAGCTGGCGGTAATCTACACACAGACGTAGACTCCCGTCCTTCTTCTTAATCAAGATAGCTGGAGCACCCCATGGAGAGGTACTCGGTCTGATGAATTCCTTTGCCAAAAGTTCTTCTATCTGCTTCTTCAACTCGCGAAGTTCCAACGGCGCCATACGATACGGGGCAATGGAGATTGGTCCAACTCCAGGAACAAGTTCGATGGAAAATTCTATTTCCCTATGAGGAGGCAATCGAGGTATTTCATCCGGGAATACCTCCTCGAATTCTCTAACTACAGGTACATTCTGAATTTGATTGTCAACCGAGGTCCCAGCCTCGATCGACAAAAGATACCCTGCTGCTCCCTTGCGGAGCTCTTTTCTAATTTGCAATAACGAAATGAGAGAGGAAGGTTGAAAATTACCATCTTTTGCATCCAGTGCGAACACCCGTGCTTGCGTAGACTGTTGATCAGCGTTCTGGGGGCATTTGTAAGCAAAATGTCCTTGCTGGCCACATCTGAAACATGCATTGTTGCTCTTGCGACAAACTCTAAAGTGATTCTTTCCACACGTAGCACAAACAGTCGCACCCTGCCGTCTAGTTGACGATTGACCAACAGTATTGCTTCTCTTAAAATTTCCAGGCCGCGCCTGCAACTGCGAACCTCTGCCTCGACCCCTACCAGGTGTCGTCCTGAAGAACCTGCCTGAGTGATAGCAGTTCCGTGTGCTTCATTCTTCTCATTGCTTTAGGAAAATACTTATCCAAAAATACTTGTCTGAATACGGCCCATGTTAGTTCAACGTCCTGAGCTCTCAGCAGAGCCCTCGCACCAGTCCCCATGTTAAAGCTTCTCCCATCAGCTGGTACGATGCGTAATCAGTCTTCTGCGCTTCCGGGCATGCCATGCGTTCGAAAATATGCTCGATCATCTGCAGCCACTTCGCTGCAGCCTCAGGGTTGTCTTCACCCTCAAATGTAGGTGGTTGGAAGTTGCGGAAGTCTTTCAACCTCCGACGGGCAATTTCTTCTGCATTGTCATGCAGTGGGGGTTGGTTCTGATTCTGTTGCCTATGGTCGCGCCATTCTTGGCTCATATTCTGAATAAACGTTGCCAGTCCCCCAATAGTAGTGATAAGATCCTCTTCCGCATCGCCAGACCTTCCCCGAGTGGAACCGCGACCACCTGCCATGATTCTGCACTCACAATATCATGAAATGAGTTGATCAGGCTCACCGCACGTTATTTATGGCAGCAGTCCCAAGTAGGTACTCGAGTTCAATTCGGGCAAGTTAGCTATGCATCCGTGTCTTATCACAGAACGGCCTAAACAATCTAACTACCCTAGCTAATATATACTTAAACTACAGCACATTTAGACAGTCAATCAGCAGATAAGCACAATCAACAATCAATTCAATCAATCACAAACAAATCCATGGACCAAACTGCTCTGATACCAATTAGTGTAACGCCCTCCCTTGTATGCATCCAAGAGAGTCGTTTGCTAAGCGGAATTAGAGTCTTTCACGTCACATAAGCTACTATAGAATTCTTATACATAAATTCAAATCCGAAAAGCGTTTCTGAATTTCTTATCACCTCTGTTTGGACGATAAAAAATGTTTCAAGTGAATTAGAGAGAGCACGTTTGGGGCTTCGCGTGCATATAAAATAATAGTAAATCAGAGTTCGTTTGCTTATAAAAACACCACCCGTAAGGTGCACTGCAAAAATTTCAGCACTTAAATTCTTTTCACAAACGTTTTCCAAAATAGCCGCTGTTCATAAAAGTTCAAGATAAAATAAAGATGATAAAGTCTACAGTCATCCAAGAGTACCAAAATATTAAACATTACAGTCATCCAATCAATCAAACAGCAACAGCGATAATCCATGCATCAGCAAGCAACAGCAAAACATCACTCCTTCAAATGCTTTTACGTCCTCCTGCCATTTTGGAAAAATAGCAGCCCCGAAGGGGTGAGAATAATCCCAGTAGTGTGGCAACAAAACCAGTAATATAACAGTATTAACTAGGCACAAAATCATAAACAGTCACTTCAACATATCCTTGTTCCTTTTCCTTTTTCCTTTTCATCATATTCATATATATATAGCGCATATAACGCCTTTCCTTTTCATCATATTCATATATTGCGTATATAACGCCTTTCCTTTGCGCTTTTAGCACCGTCGTGCGCGCACTTCACAGTGGAATCAAATATCCCTTGGCACCTGAGCTCCATGTGGATTCCAACTGTGGGCCTATGCGGACTGATGCCAAGTGTCCCATACCCCGGTACCTTGGGGATGCCTATATGATGCTTGCTCAAACACATGGTCCTGTACATAACTATTCTAAAACAAGGCCTATATGATCTTGATACATGCATGTCATGCTATGCTTTCACACACAAAGCGTAAAAATGCGGTATGATGTAAGATGCATGCTTATATACCTTTCATATAGCCATCACGGCACATATACTTTTCATATGCGTTATGCTGCCACATAACGTCTTTACCTCATAATCATATAGCCATCACGGCACATTTTTGGCAGTTTCCTTTCATCATAATGGAACATAATACTTTTACGGAATATGGAGCATCAGTGTAACAATTTTATACCAGTAGTCAATAGTCACATTAGGTAATATCGCCTGACACTTACCTTGTGTGCCTTAAACAATACCAAACCGCAGCGAAGTATCTCACTTCTTATGCACACCTAAATCAATTACAACCAATCATTTACAGCGGCGATTTACAGCAGAAACAGTGAGCATACAGCAGTGTTTTACAGTGGAAAACAGTGAGCATACAGCAGTGTTTTACAGCAGAAAAATAGTGAACATACAGCAGCGTTTTTACAGCAGAAAACAGTGACGTTTGTGCTTAAAACAGTGAGCAGAAACAGTGAGTTGTTCTTTAAAACAGTGAGCAGAAAACAGTGGTATTTTCCTTAAAAACAGTGGACAGAAACAGTGACGTTTTACAGCAGGAAAACAGTAAACATACAGCAGAAACAGTGACCATTTTGAAACAGAAACAGTGACATTTTGGACCTTAAGACAGTGGCAGAACAGTGGCATTTGAATGTTAAAACAGTGACATAATCAATGGCATTTGAACCTCAAAACAGTGGCATAAGTAGTGTTATTTGTGCATCAAAACAGTGGCATGAATGGTAACATTTAATCATTAAAACAGTGACATTAGTGGTGATATTTGCACATCAAAAACAGTGGCAAAGGGAGTGGTTTTTGAACATTAAAATAGTGGCATGAATGATACATTTGAACATCCAAAACAGTGATATAAATCATGATTTTTAGACATTAAAACAGTGGCATAAATAGTGATTCTTGATCATCAAAACAGTGGCAAAATGGGAGTATTTAGACACCAATACAGTGGCATAAAGGGTAGTGTTTGGACATCAAGATGGTGGTTATTTTATGCAGAAACAGTGGCTCATTAGGTACTAAAACAGTGAGTATTTTTGGTGCAAAACAGTGGCATGTGTGGCATTAAAACAGTGAGCATTTTATGCAGAAACAGTGGCACATTATGGACTAAAACAGTGAGCATTTTATGCAGAAACAGTGAGTATTGTGTGCAGAAACAGTGGCATCAAAATGGTGACCTTGTGAAACCGAAACAGTGAGCATTTTATCCTCAAAACAGTGGCACATTCATAGGGAAACAGTGGCATATTTCTCTTCAAAACAGTGGCATATTCATACAAAAACAGTGGCATATATATTCCTCAAAACAGTGGCATATTCATACAAAAACAGTGGCATATATATTCCTCAAAACAGTATATTTCTCTTCAAAACAGTGGCATATTCATACAAAAACAGTGGCATATATATTCCTCAAAACAGTGGCATATATCTTAAGCATAACCATGAGACTTTCATGCATACAACTCCTCATAAAATAGCTCCATCCTTATTCCTTTACCATACTCATTCAAGAATCCAAAACATATTCAAAGAGACATTCAAGAACACACATGATTACACACCATGAAGAGGTCTAAGTTCTAGTCTTACCTCTTGAAGTACACACTCCTTGTCACACACCACACCTTTCTAGTTCTACCAACAACAAGTCCACCCTTCCTAGAGATGATCTATGCGCATAAATGGTGAGGAGGAACAATCTTGGACAGCTTCCAAGTGTGAGGAACAAAGCTGGACAGTGAGGGAAAGAGAGGAGAAGAGCTTGCACTTGCTTGGTGTCCTTGAGCCACGGCTGAGTGAGTGTGAGGGAAGGTGAGTTAGCTTAGTCTCTCTTTCTCCAAGAGGGCTGTATGTTCGGCTAGGAGAGTGAGGGAGAGGGAGAGAAATTGGCTGAATGAAAAATGAGGACAGCCCCCTCTTGTTGTGCGCATAACTTAAAGAGAAGTGAGGAGAGGTTGTCATGATGATGCATCATGAAAATTCTGGTTTCTTGTGCAGGTGGGACTGCACAATAGGTTTGAACAAGCAAGAGTTTGCTTCTTAGTTACTCTATGCACATGCAAGGAGGTGAGGGGGAGTTGTCATCATGAGCACATGCTAGGAGGTTCACTAAGTCCACAAGCAAGACAGCTTTGTGGCAGCCAAAAAATCTGCTTTGGAGCTGTCCTTGTGCGCATAAGATGAGAGGTTGCAGCCCCAAAATCCTACTTTTGATGCATGTGGAAGCAAGGGGCAGATTTGGCTCATGATGGACTGCCAAAAGCATGCAAAAATCTGCACATTTCAGCCTCATGATGGAAGGTGTAAGGTGGTTCTCCAAGTCAACACTCAAAGGCAGATTTGGTGTCATAAAAATCTGCTCCAAGACACCTCCATGTGCGCCTAAAAGAAGAAGAATGCAGCCCAAAATAGTGCTAAAGTGTACATGTGTCTTTCATGCAATGAAGTTGAATCCAAATGTGCACAACCTAAGTATGATGTGGCGGTCAAGCAAGGGGTGTGTTGGCAGATTTTTTTCTAAGTGTTTTCTACCCTCATTAGCGCATGAAAAGAGGAGTGAGGCTGCATCTAGTCATGTGGGTGTTTCTTGCTACACAAGACAGCCTTGTTGGACAAGGCTTAGGGGAGATAAGTGTGGGTTTAACTTTGGGCTGAACATGATTGACCCAAAAGCCTCCTTGGGCCAATGGCCACACACAAAGAACCCAATCACACAAGTCCAATAGTGACAAGTCCACACACACACTAGCCCACTTCCTAAGTCCAACAAACACAAAAACCTTCTAACACACACTCAAATTACTCTTATGATTTTAATAAAAATTCACATGCCTACATATGTATTCTCCTATGATTTAATTTAAATACTTACCTTAGTCTCATCCAAAGATAAAGATCAACAATTCGCAAGTCACCACTCATAAGCCAACAATCCGAATTCTACACATGTATCTATATCATCATACACTTATGTATTTTACTAATTATGTGGGATGTTACAATTGTCCATGCTTTAAAGGACACGGGACATAATGGGTTTCCTGTAATTGATGAGCCTCCTTTCTCAGATGCTCCTGAATTGTGTGGGTTGGTTTTGAGGTCTCATGTAAGAACCCGCACCGCTAATTAAGGTAATTAGCGAATTAATTATGATAATTAGGAAATAATTCCATAATTGACCCTAATAAGTATTAATGGGCTTAGATAATTATATTGAGTGAGTAAAAATGCTGAAAGTCGCTTTTCGGAAGAAAAGCGCAGATACCGGTTCTGCTACTCGGTATAAATGCGTACCGGAAAAGTATCCCGGAAAATTATAACGAATGCATGATAATTACTAGAATATTATGTAGGACTTGTAAAACAAGTTTCAAGTCAAAATGACGTAATCTGATGCCAGAACTGATACTGGCTATGGAAAAGCGCGTACCGGAAAGGTGCTCCGAAAAATAAAATAAAAATATGACAAATCTTAGAAAAATGCGTAGGTCTAGAATCCGAAGTTTGGGATCAAGATCTTTTACTTTGCGATTAAGGCTAATACTGCGCGGTTAGTGGCTTGTGCCTATAAATAGGCACATTAGCACATAACCCTAGGCAATTTTTATTCACCTACGTAGAGGGTTTTGGCTGCTGCTGCCACTCCCCTCCTCCTTCTTCTTCTTCTTCTTCTTCTTCTTCTTCTTCTCTTCTTCTTTCTTCTTCTTTCCTTAGCCAAGTGATCACCTTTCATGCTTGTTTAAGCATTGTGAAGGTGAGAGTTAGCCTTGGGGCTGCATTGTGGCCATCATTCTGAGTTGAGAGGTAGTTAGTGAGCATGAGTTTGAAGCTTTAGAAATGGCTACTTTGTGGTAGTCATTGTGAGCTTCAAAGTGCCTTCTTGTGGTGCAAGAACCCACCTTGAAGTGCCATTTTCGTGCTCACACTTAGGCTGAGTTTGAAGTGTCTTGAGAGGGCTCCAAGAGCACACCTTGCCTCTGTTTTGAACTTTGGTAAGTTACCTCACTATGATCATGGGTTTATAATGCTTAAAGTTGATGTCTTGACCATGTTTAATGAGTAAACAAGAGGGTATAAGGTATATGAACCTAAAATGAACTAAAGATGCATGCTTTAACGTGTACATGTATTAAAAGTTGGACCTTTGGGATGGATATTCACGAAATGCAGAAACTGCATTCTGTCGTGAGATATCCGGATATTTGTCGAACAGATATCCGGATATCAGTATCCGGATATGGTATCCGGATATTGATATCCGGATATGGGATCTGGGTATCCGGATATGACATATCCGGATATGTCCAGTGTGATATCCGGATATGGCATATCCGGATATGCCCCTTCTGATATCCGGATATCCTGGGTTCTGCGCAGACAGTAGCTTTACTGTATGAACAGTAAGCTATTATGGGTGTGTGGACCCTAGTTTAAGGAAGTTGAACTTCTGTAATAAATGAACTAAGTCAGAATCATATGATTAAGGGCTTATGGCTTTGTTGGAAGCCTTAAGACGTAAAACGTAAAGGAAAGGCGTAGTCTTTAAGTTGTATGCATGTTGAGCATTAATATTGACTTGTTAAATGGTCCATATCAGATTGTGATACTGCTGTTTGTGGACTAGTGAGTGGTTGGACTCTTGGCTTGGATAGCTAGCTTGCAAGGTAAGCTTTCGTGTCCTCGGTTTAGCCACTTTGATGTTCCACCATGTCCCATGGGGATGGGTTTATGCATGCTGTGTTACATGCTTTGATTATTTTGAAATGCTGTTGAGCTGTTTATATGTAATGAGCTATTATGATATGCATGTGGTGTCCACCTAGACGGCAATCCTGAGTATGTAGTACATACAAGATGGAGAAGCATGTGGGTGAGGTGCAGGTAGTATCCATGTACTCATGTAGGCATAGACGTATTCCTACATTTCTCTGGCCAGTAGATTTGAAAGCACACATGACATGATTAATTGTTGCATCGCATGATTTTAGAACTTATACTGTAATACTGTTTTTGAACTTATATTACACATGTAAGTGAGCTTGGGGTGGAGACTCCTTGAGGACCCCTTGTCTTACTGAGATTTCTTGTTAGAGATCTCACCCCACGTTTGGGGACGCTTATTTCAGGATCAGGTAATGTTGAGGGCTCAGGTGGCAGGAGGCCAGAGTTGAGCTGATATTCTGATATGCTGTCTTGCTGGATTTGCTGTTATGTTTTCCGCTTTTATTATGCTGATTATGTTGAGACTATTTGTTGGGCATTGCTGCCTTATTTGGTGAGCATGGGGTTTGTCCATGCCACATGATTGTGTTATTGTCCTTTTATTTTTTAATGTTGTAATTAATGTATCTGGATTTTGACCCAGGCTGCATGTGTAGTCCTGCGGTTCTAGATACACACATCATATTTATGTACGAGGTATTCTGTTAGTTGTCTTGCAATTTACATACAGGCAGTATTTTTATGAAAATGATTAAGTAATCAAGTTGGTTAAGTTAATGACGTCATAATTGAATTAAAGAAAAAGTTATTCCGCATTTTAATTAAGCGTGGCTTAATACGATAGTGTGTTAACAATCCGGGTTAACACGGGTGTTACATTTTATGGTATCAGAGTAGGGAAAAGCCTGTATGTATTGCAATAACTTAGGATATGTCGTTGCGTGTCTACTTTGTGTTCTCTCTAACGGGGGTGTGTTATGACAATGCATATGTGACCACATGGCGTGGGCCTGATCAACTCATTCTTTGTGTAACTTGTGCAGAGTCATGGTGCCACCGAGGAGGAACACGAGTACTAGTGAGGATCAGACGGATCCTGTCCTGGCTGCATTAGCTGAGATGCAGGCGGCCCGACTAGCCGACCAGGAAGCCACGAGGCTGGCGAACCGGGCGATGCTGGACGCAATTCGAGATGCGAACCGGCAAACCACGGCAGAGGTTCTGGAGGAGAACCGGATGGCCAACATGACTATGATGAGGGTCATGTTGGAGGAGTTGAGGGCTGGTCCTGCTGCGGGCCAGGGTCCTCCACCACCTCCACCGCCGCCACCGCCTCCACCTCCGCCTAGTCAACAGGAGGACACCCAGAGCCAGATGGGTGAGGGTAGTCATTTGACGGGGGCTATGCAGACTATCCCCGTACTTGCTGAGGATCGTGACGAGATCGATCGTCGGCTGAATGCTTTCCGTAAGCATAAGCCACCTACCTTCGACGGATCGTATGATCCCATTGCTGCTGCCAGATGGCTACAGGCGCTGGACAAAATTTTCCGGATCATGCAATGCACCGATCCGCAGAAGCTGCTGTTCGCCACGTACATGCTGGAGGGCGAGGCCCATGAGTGGTGGACCAACCTATCTCAGGTCTACGAGATGCAGGGTCATGTGATGACGTGGCCATTCTTCGAGGAGAGCTTCCTGGGTCAGTACTTCCCTTATGACTCACAGGAGAGGAAGCAGGGGGAGTTTGACCGGTTGGTACAGGGCTCGTTGTCTGTTGACGAGTACCTGGCCAAGTTTAATGAGCTGGTCAAGTTCTCTCATTTCCGCATGGCGAAACCGACTCCTATTTTTCTGGCGGCCAAGTTCCGGAGGGGACTAAATGAGGATATTGCTGGACATCTCGCCGGTTCTGCTTCGAGAGACTTCGGAGCGTTGGTGCAGCAGTGCCGCGACATCGAGGACTACTGTCGGGCGAGTCAGGTCAAGAGGGCCAAGATTGAGGTGCCGCAGAGCGCTGGTGGTTCTACTCCCTGGAAGAACAAGAACTTTGCCAACAAGGGCAAGGGCAAACCACCGTTGGCGGCTAAGCAAGCGCCGAATCAGTTCAGAAAGACTGCTGCTCCGGGGAACGCCGCTAGACCTCCTGCTCCCAGATGTTCGGGATGTGGGAAGTCACATTTCGGGCCGTGTTCTACCGGTCAGCTGATATGCTTCCAGTGTGGCAAGGAGGGCCACTACTCTAGAGATTGCCCGACGGCGAGAGTTGCTGCAGTACAGGCTGTGCCGTTGCAGATGGTTCCTACTGGGGCACCAGCCGTGCCACCTACTACCGGACGAGTCTACACGCTTGATCGTCAGCAGTCGGACAGAGCTCCGAACCTGGTCAGAGGTATTGTTACCATTGGTGGATCAACTATTGATGTTTTGTTTGATTCCGGGGCAACGCACTCTTTTGTTGCTACCCCTATTGCTGTGGGGCTTGAGTTGCCCAGTGATGTGCTTTCTCCACCGATGCGGGTGACCACCGCCACCGGAGAAAAATGTTTGACCTCCACTGTTCATCGCGATGTAGCGTTTCAGTGGGATGGCCGTGACTTCTCGGTAGATCTGATAGGATTGCCGATGGCCAACCTTCAAATTATTTTGGGCATGGATTGGTTGTCCAGAAACTGTGCAATGATTGACTGTTGTGCCAAGAAAGTGGTGATGTCTCCGGGTGGGACCACAGCCAGTTCCTCACCGTTCATTTCAGTCCTGCAGGCGAGGAGGGCCTTGAGAGCAGGGGCATTTGGCTATGTCATGTTGGGAGGTTTGGTGAGTGGGACACAGGAGGATCTCACTGGCATTCCTGTGGTGAGGGAATTCCTCGAGGTGTTTCGTGAGGAGATTCCTGAGTTTCCACCGCAGAGGGAGATAGAGTTCTCCATAGATTTATTGCCTGGTGTGGGGCCTATCTCGTTGGCTCCATACCGGATGTCGCCACCAGAGTTGGCGGAGCTGAAGAAGCATATCGAGGAGCTTTCAGCAAAAGATTTTATTCGGCCGAGTGTGTCTCCCAGGGGAGCACCGGTCATATTTGTGAAAAAGAAAGATGGGACCATGCGGTTGTGCACCGACTACAGACAGTTGAACAAGGTGACAATCAAGAACAAGTATCCTCTTCCACGCATTGATGATTTGCTGGATCAGCTCAGGGGTGCTTGTGTGTATTCCAAGATTGATCTCCGGTCCGGTTATCATCAGATACGGGTAAAGCCGGAGGATGTCCCAAAGACAGCATTTCGCTCGAGGTACGGGCACTACGAGTACTTGGTGATCCCGTTTGGACTCACCAATGCACCCGCAGTGTTCATGGACTACATGAACAGAATCTTCCAGCCGTACCTGGATCAGTTTGTGATCGTCTTCATTGACGACATCTTGATCTACTCCAAGACGGAGGAGGAGCATACCGAGCACTTGAAGATTGTGTTGCAAGTGCTAAAAGAGAAAAAGCTTTATGCTAAGCCGTCGAAATGTGAGTTTTGGCTCAAGGCGGTTAAATTTCTGGGTCATGTGATTTCTGCTAATGGAGTTGCAGTTGATCCTAACAAGATTGAGGCCGTGATGGATTGGGAGAGGCCCAAGACGGTTACAGAAGTGAGAAGCTTCTTGGGTTTGGCAGGCTACTATCGGAGGTTCATAGAAGGATTTTCCAAGATGGTGCTACCGATGACTCGCCTTACCCGAAAGGAGACTCCATTCGTGTGGACACATGAGTGTGAGGAGTGTTTCCAGGAGTTGAAGGAGAGACTGACTACGGCTCCTGTGTTAGTCCTTCCTGATCCTGCGGAGCAATTCGAGTTATACTGCGATGCCTCTGGTAAAGGACTTGGCTGTGTGCTGATGCAGAAAGGGAAAGCGGTTGCTTACGCTTCAAGACAGTTAAAACCTCATGAGGAGAACTACCCGACTCACGACTTGGAGTTGGCAGCCATTGTTTTTGCTTTCAAGATTTGGAGGCATTACCTGTTTGGCATGAAGTTTGCTGTATTCAGTGATCACAAGAGCCTGAAGTATCTGTTCGACCAGAAGGAGTTGAATATGAGACAGCGAAGATGGATGGAGTTCTTGAAGGACTACGACTTTGAGTTGAGGTATCACCCTGGCAAGGCCAATGTGGTAGCCGATGCTTTGAGTCGGAAATCCGTGAGCTTATCCAGTTTAATGATGAACGACTACGAGATGATCGAGAAGTTCAGAGACTTGAGAGTGAACTCCTTGTTTGGGGGTGCACTGCTTGAGATGGAAACAGCAGAAGTGATTAATGAGCTGATGGAGAAAATTAAAGAGGCACAAGTGCAGAGAGAGTGCCTTGATTATGTGAAAAACCAGGACGGTGTGTCTTGGAACGAGGATGGATTGCTGCTGTTTCAGAAGAGGATTGTGATTCCTCGAGGGCCACTGACCGAAGAGGTTATGGCAGAGGCTCATAAGGGCCGGTTCACTGTCCACCCTGGTGCTACGAAAATGTATCAGGACTTAAAAAGGAATTTCTGGTGGCCGGGCATGAAGAAGGACATAGCGGTCTACGTGTCCAAGTGCCTTATATGTCAGAAAGTGAAGATCGAGCACCAGAAACCGTCTGGTAAACTTCAACCTCTGGAGATTCCACAGTGGAAGTGGGAAGTATTTCCATGGACTTCGTGGTGGGACTGCCTAAAACTCAGGCTGGTTGTGATTCTATCTGGGTCATAGTGGACAGATTGACCAAGTCTGCCCATTTTCTTCCAGTGAAGGTGAGCTTCACTACAGAGCAGTTGGCCAAGCTATACGTCCGCGAGATTGTGAGGCTTCACGGGGTGCCCGAGAGTATCATCAGTGATAGGGACCCGAAGTTCACATCTCGGTTCTGGGAGGCGCTGCAGGAGGCTTTTGGTACGCAGTTGAGATTGAGTACCGCCTATCACCCTCAGACTGACGGACAGACTGAGCGGACTATCCAGACATTGGAGGACATGTTGAGAGCTTGCACGTTGGAGCAGGGATCAGCATGGGATAGGTACCTTCCGTTGGTTGAATTTTCATACAACAACAGTTTTCATGCTAGTCTCGGCATGGCACCCTACGAGGCGCTGTATGGTAGGAGGTGTCAGACTCCTACTTGCTGGTCTGAGGTTGGAGATAAAGAGCTTTTCGGCTTGGACTTTGTCCAAGATACTACCCTTCAGATCCAGATGATCAGGGAAAAGTTGAAGCAGGCGCAGAATCGCCAGAAGAGCTACTACGATGTCAAGCATCGACCACTGGAGTTCAGTGAGGGTGAGCACGTGTTTGTGAAACTTTCACCTGTCACCGGTGTTGGACGGGCACTCGGCGTGAGGAAGTTGAGCCCGCGATTCATAGGGCCCTACCAGATCCTTGGTAGAGTAGGACCAGTTGCCTATCGACTCGCCTTACCTCCGAACCTCGCCAACATCCACGACGTGTTTCACGTGTCTCAGCTTCGAAAATACATAGCAGACCCTTCGCACGTGGTGCAGCCGGACGACGTGGAGGTTCGGGAGAACCTAAAGACCCGTCGGACCACTCAAGATTCTCGATCGTGGCGAGAAGCAGTTGAGGAGCAAGATCATTCCGATGGTCAAAGTGCAATGGTCAGGAAGAACTCCTGAGGAGTGTACCTAGGAGCGAGAGGATGAGCTTCTCCGACAGTATCCCGACTTTCGAGACAAGTATGTTCTGATTTTGAGGACAAAATCCTTAAAAAGGTGGGGTGAATGTAAGAACCCGCACCGCTAATTAAGGTAATTAGCGAATTAATTATGATAATTAGGAAATAATTCCATAATTGACCCTAATAAGTATTAATAGGCTTAGATAATTATATTGAGTGAGTAAAAATGCTGAAAGTCGCTTTTCGGAAGAAAAGCGCAGATACCGTGTAACATCCCACATAATTAGTAAAATACATAAGTGTATGAGGATATAGATACATGTGTAGAATTCGGATTTTTGGCTTATGAGTGGTAGCTTGCGAATTGTTTGATCTTTATCCTCGGATGAGACTAAGGTAAGTATTTAAATTAAATCATAGGAGGGTGCTTATGTGGGCATGTGAAATTTATTAAATTCATATGAGTAATTTGAGTGTGTGTTAGAGGGCTTTAGTGTTTATTGGACTTTGGAAGTGGGCTAGTGTGTGTGGACTTGTCACTATTGGACTTGTGTGATTGGGTTCTTTTTGTGTGTGGCCATTGGCCCAAGGAGGCTTTTGGATCCATCTTGTTCAGCCCAAAGTTGTACCCAATATTACCTCCCCTAAGCCTTGTCCAACAAGGTGTCTTGTGTATCAAGAAGCTTTCACATGGCAAGAGTAATTCCTACTCATTTCATGCGCATAGTAGATAGGAAAGACTTAGAAAAATCTGCCAACTTACTCCTTGATTGACCGCCACATCACTCTTATTTTGTGCACATTTGACTTCAACTTCATTTCATGAAAGACACATGTACTTCTTAGCATCAATTTGGGCTGCATCTCTCCTCATTTAGGCGCACATGGAGAGGGTTAGAATCAGATTTTTCTATGACACAAAATCTGCCTTTGAGTGTTGACTTGGAGAACCACCTTACACCTTCCATCATGAGGCTGAAATGTGCAGATTTTTGCATGCTTTTGGCAGTCCATCATGAGCCAAATCTGTCCTTGCTTCCTCATGCAACCAAAGAAGGACTTTGGGGCTGCATCTTCCTCATCACATGCGCACAAGGGCAGCTCCCATTCAGATTTTAGGCTGCCACAAAGCTGTCTTGCTTGTTGACTTGGTGAACCTCCTAGCTTGTGCTCTTGATGACACCTCCCTCCACTCCACCTTGTGCGCATGGTTTGGTCATTTGTGTGAAAAATTCTGACTTAATAGCACTCATTCAGATCTGAACATATCTCCCTCACCTCCTTGCATGTGCATAGAGTAACTAAGAAGCAAACTCTTGCTTGTTCAAACCTTTTGTGCAGTCCCACTCTTACAAGAAACCAGAATTTTCATGATGCATCATCATGACAACCTCTCCTCACTTCTCTTTAAGATATGCGCCCAAGAGGGCTGTCCCCATTACAAAGTGCAGCCAACTTCTTCCCCTCTTCCATTCCCCCCTCAAAACCGTGTAGTGTAGGAACCTTTGGAGAAAGAAAAACTTTGCTAAGACAACTCACCTTCCCTCACTGTCCAGCCTTGTTCCTCAACCTTGAAGCTGTCCAAGTTTGTTTCTCCTCACCATTGTGTGCGCATAGATCATCTCCTAGGAAGTGTGGACTTGTTGTTGGTAGAACTAGAAAGGTGTGGTGTGTGAGCAAGGAGTGTGTGCAACAAGAGGTAAGCCTAGAACTTAGACCTTTTACATTGTGTGAAACTATGTGTGCATGAGATGTCTACTTGGTTCTATTTGTGTTGGATTCTTGAATGAGCATGGTGAAGGAATAAGGATGGAGTTACTTGATGATACTTGTGTATTTTCATTATTGCATGAGATTTTCTTTAAGCCTTATAGCACATTGCATGATATAATGGAATGAAAGTCCCATGGTTATGTTTGAGTTAATGCCACTGTTTTGGAATGAATATGCCACTGTTTTGAGGATATATATGCCACTGTTTCTCTATGAATGTGCCACTGTTTGAGGATGAATAGGCCACTGTTTCAGTTTTACAAGAGCACCATCTTGATGCCACTGTTTTGTATGAAAGTGCCACTGTTTTGAGAATGCATATGCCACTGTTTCGGTTGGACAAGCTCACCATTTTGATGCCACTGTTTTGTATAAAATGCTCACTGTTTTAATGCATCCCATGCCACTGTTTCTGCATAAAAACACTCACTGTTTTAGTCCATTATGTGCCACTGTTTCTGCATAAAAACACTCACTGTTTTAGTCCATTATGTGCCACTGTTTCTGCATAAAACGCTCACTGTTTTGATGTCACATATGTCACTGTTTTGCACCAAAAATACTCACTGTTTTAGTACTTAAGGAGCCACTGTTGCTGCATAAATAACCACCGTATTGATGTTCAAACCCCACTATGTATGCTCACTGTTTTAATGTCCAAAAATCATGATTTATGCCACTGTTTTAATCACCATTTATGCCACTGTCTTAATGTTCAAAAATCTCTCTTTATGCCACTGTTTTGATGTGCAAATACCTCTACCTATGTCACTGTTTCATGTTCAAATGCAACCATTCATGCCACTGTTTTGATGCACAAATAACACTACTTATGCCACTGTTTTGAGGTTCAAATGCCATTGACAATGTCACTGTTTTAACATTCAAATACCACTGTTTCTGCCACTGTCTAAAGCCACTGTTCTGCCACTGTTTTGAGGTCCAAAATGTCACTGTTTCTGTTTTAAAATGGTCACTGTTTCTGCTGTAAGGTGCTACTGTTTTTCTGCTGTAAAACGTCACTGTTTCTGTCCACTGTTTTTAAGGAAAAAGTCACTGTTTCTGCTCACTGTTTTAAGAACAAACGTCACTGTTTTCTGCTGTAAAACACTGCTGCATGCTCACTGTTTCTCTGCTGTAAAACACTGCTGTATGCTCACTGTTTCTCTGCTGTAAAACACTGCTGTATGCTCACTGTTTTCCACTGTAAAACGCTGCTGTATGCTCACTGTTTCTGCTGTAAATCGCCGCTGTAAATGATTGGTTGTAATTGACTTAGGTGCGCTTAAGAAGTGAGATACTTCGCTGCTGTTTGGTATTGTTTAAGGCACGCAAGGTAAGTGTCAGGCGATATTACCTAATGTGACTATTGACTACTGGTATAAAATTGTGACATGATGCTCCATATTCCGTAAAAGTATTATGTTCCATTATGATGAAAGGAAACTGCCAAAATGTGCCGTGATGGCTATATGATTATGAGGTAAAGACGTTATGAGGCAGCATAACGCATATGAAAAGTATATGTGCCGTGATGGCTATATGAAAGGTATATAAGCATGCACCTTACATCATACCGCATTTTTACTCTTTGTGTGTGAAAGCATAGCATGACATGCATGTATCAAGAGCATATAGGTCTTGCTTTTTAGAATAGTTATGTACAGGACCATGTGTTTGAGCAAGCATCATATAGGCATCCCCAAGGTACCGGGGTATGGGACACTTGGCATCAGTCCGCATAGGCCCACAGTTGGAATCCACATGGAGCTCAGGTGCCAAGGGATATTTGATTCCACTGTGAAGTGCGCGCACGACGGTGCTAAAAGCGCAAAGGAAAGGCGTTATATACGCAATATATGAATATGATGAAAAGGAAAGGCGTTATATGCGCTATATATATGAATATGATGAAAAGGAAAAAGGAAAAAGGAACAAGGATATGTTGAAGTGACTGTTATGATTTGGTGCCTAGTTAATACTGTTATATTACTGGTTTTGTTGCCACACTACTGGGATTATTCTCACCCCTTCGGGGCTGCTATTTTTCCAAAATGGCAGGAGGACGTAAAAGCATTTGAAGGAGTGATGTTTTGCTGTTGCTTGCTGATGCATGGATTATCACTGTTGCTGTTTTGATTGATTGGATGACTGTAATGATTAGTATTTTGGTACTCTTGGATGACTGTAGACTCTATCATCTCTATTTTATCTTGAACCTTTATGAACAGCGGCTATTTTGGAAAACGTTTGTGAAAGGAATTTTTGAAAGACTTATATGCTGAAGTTTTTACAGTGCACCTTACGGGTGCTGTTTTTATGAGCAAACGAACTCCGATTTACTATTATTTTATATGCACGCGAAGCCCCAAATGTGCTCTTTCTAAATCACTTGAAATATTTTTTTATCGTCCAAACAGAAGTTATAAGCACTATTGAAATGCCTTACGGATTTGTATACTGTGAATGAGATTCTTTGTTAGCTCATGTGACGTTAACGACTCTAATTCCGCTTAGCAAACGACTCTCTTGGATGCATACAAGGGAGGGCGTTACATACCGGTTCTGCTACTCGGTATAAATGCGTACCGGAAAAGTATCCCGGAAAATTATAACGAATGCATGATAATTACTAGAATATTATGTAGGACTTGTAAAACAAGTTTCAAGTCAAAATGACGTAATCTGATGCCATAACTGATACTGGCTATGGAAAAGCGCGTACCGGAAAGGTGCTCCGAAAAATAAAATAAAAATATGACAAATCTTAGAAAAATGCGTAGGTCTAGAATCCGAAGTTTGGGATCAAGATCTTTTACTTTGCGATTAAGGCTAATACTGCGCGGTTAGTGGCTTGTGCCTATAAATAGGCACATTAGCACATAACCCTAGGCAATTTTTATTCACCTACGTAGAGGGTTTTGGCTGCTGCTGCCACTCCCCTCCTCCTTCTTCTTCTTCTTCTTCTTCTTCTTCTCTTCTTCTTTCTTCTTCTTTCCTTAGCCAAGTGATCACCTTTCATGCTTGTTTAAGCATTGTGAAGGTGAGAGTTAGCCTTGGGGCTGCATTGTGACCATCATTCTGAGTTGAGAGGTAGTTAGTGAGCATGAGTTTGAAGCTTTAGAAATGGCTACTTTGTGGTAGTCATTGTGAGCTTCAAAGTGCCTTCTTGTGGTGCAAGAACCCACCTTGAAGTGCCATTTTCGTGCTCACACTTAGGCTGAGTTTGAAGTGTCTTGAGAGGGCTCCAAGAGCACACCTTGCCTCTGTTTTGAACTTTGGTAAGTTACCTCACTATGATCATGGGTTTATAATGCTTAAAGTTGATGTCTTGACCATGTTTAATGAGTAAACAAGAGGGTATAAGGTATATGAACCTAAAATGAACTAAAGATGCATGCTTTAACGTGTACATGTATTAAAAGTTGGACCTTTGGGATGGATATTCACGAAATGCAGAAACTGCATTCTGTCGTGAGATATCCGGATATTTGTCGAACAGATATCCGGATATCAGTATCCGGATATGGTATCCGGATATTGATATCCGGATATGGGATCTGGGTATCCGGATATGACATATCCGGATATGTCCAGTGTGATATCCGGATATGGCATATCCGGATATGCCCCTTCTGATATCCGGATATCCTGGGTTCTGCGCAGACAGTAGCTTTACTGTATGAACAGTAAGCTATTATGGGTGTGTGGACCCTAATTTAAGGAAGTTGAACTTCTGTAATAAATGAACTAAGTCAGAATTATATGATTAAGGGCTTATGGCTTTGTTGGAAGCCTTAAGACGTAAAACGTAAAGGAAAGGCGTAGTCTTTAAGTTGTATGCATGTTGAGCATTAATATTGACTTGTTAAATGGTCCATATCAGATTGTGATACTGCTGTTTGTGGACTAGTGAGTGGTTGGACTCTTGGCTTGTATAGCTAGCTTGCAAGGTAAGCTTTCGTGTCCTCGGTTTAGCCACTTTGATGTTCCACCCTGTCCCATGGGGATGGGTTTATGCATGCTGTGTTACATGCTTTGATTATTTTGAAATGCTGTTGAGCTGTTTATATGTAATGAGCTATTATGATATGCATGTGATGTCCACCTAGACGGCAATCCTGAGTATGTAGTACATACAAGATGGAGAAGCATGTGGGTGAGGTGCAGGTAGTATCCATGTACTCATGTAGGCATAGACGTATTCCTACATTTCTCTGGCCAGTAGATTTGAAAGCACACATGACATGATTAATTGCTGCATCGCATGATTTTAGAACTTATACTGTAATACTGTTTTTGAACTTATATTACACATGTAAGTGAGCTTGGGGTTGAGACTCCTTGAGGACCCCTTGTTTTACTGAGATTTCTTGTTAGAGATCTCACCCCACGTTTGGGGACGCTTATTTCAGGATCAGGTAATGTTGAGGGCTCAGGTGGCAGGAGGCCAGAGTTGAGCTGATATTCTGATATGCTGTCTTGCTGGATTTGCTGTTATGTTTTCCGCTTTTATTATGCTGATTATGTTGAGACTATTTGTTGGGCATTGCTGCCTTATTTGGTGAGCATGGGGTTTGTCCATGCCACATGATTGTGTTATTGTCCTTTTATTTTTTAATGTTGTAATTAATGTATCAGGATTTTGACCCAGGCTGCATGTGTAGTCCTGCGGTTCTAGATACACACATCATATTTATGTACGAGGTATTCAGTTAGTTGTCTTGCAATTTACATACAGGCAGTATTTTTATGAAAATGATTAAGTAATCAAGTTGGTTAAGTTAATGACGTCATAATTGAATTAAAGAAAAAGTTATTCCGCATTTTAATTAAGCGTGGCTTAATACGATAGTGTGTTAACAATCCGGGTTAACACGGGCTGTTACATCTCATCTGCTTGTACTCCTTAAACACAGGACATTTACAAAGGAGAGAGGGATGACTGGATCCTCCATTATGAGAAACTTCAAGGCACATGATTTTGCAAAGCCAGGTTCAGGCAAGGGGATCAAGCTCGAGGATATAGACATTTCTGAGAACGAGATGGAAATGTATGTTGATATCCATCCAATTACTAATACGTCACCATATACAGTTGTGGAAACAATGTCTCTAGCTAAAGCTGCTCTTCTTTTCCGGGAGGTTGGCCTCAGGCACTTGTTGGTGGTGCCAAAGACACCGGGAGTAAGACTTTCTCTCCCTCTCTGTATCTATGTATGTATGTATCTTGTGTGTGTAGTGAGCTGAACATGATGGATGCTATTCGATCGTGTCTGTTATACTAGCTTTTCTCATTAATTGTTATTTTTCAATAATGCCTTAGAGTAACTTTTCTATTTACTTATTATTGTACAGAGACCTCCAATTGTCGGGCTCTTGACAAGACATGATTTCATGCCTGAGCATGTCTTGGGACTTTACCCTCACTTCCACTCCCATAAGTAGAGAAATCATTATCAAGCGGATTTTTTTGGTGACATCAAACCTCACCAGCTATAAAGCCCCATGGAGTTCCTTTTATTAGTAGAAGATTAATCAAGATCTTTACCGCAATCACCTTGTTGTTATAGAGCACAATACCTAGATGAGCTTACGTGTGTTTTCATTCCTTTTCTCTCTTGGAACTTGTATTTCGTCTCATATCGTTTCTCGTTATCTCTTGTAAGTTAGAAGATTGCAGAATTCGAATCTTTCAGTAGGGAAAAAAAATTAAAAGTTTTGCATATAAAGATGGGAATGTTATATTTACAAATTGTTTGTTTATAAATTTTACCGGTCATACATTAATCAAGAGTGTAATTCTTAGTGTAATTTGTAAAAAAAATTGTAAACGATTCTTCCTCTTCATAAATATATAAATAATGCTACAAACACTTATACACTATTTACTTCACATTTGTACAGTTTTCAGCGGTTTATAATAAAGAACCAATTCATCACAAAATTTTAAATGTTGGATGAATACCTTTTTAATGATTTATAGTATTAGTATTCTCTAACACACCTTTTATGTAAAAATTCTTTGGGCTTGAAACGTGGATGTTGCATACGCCTAATTTTATTTTATTTTTGTTTTAAATTATGCTTATTTAATTCCACAAGTGAGGGGAGGTGAGGATCGAACTCATGATCTTATTGTCATTTAAACTCTGATATCATATAAAGAACCAATTCAACATAAAACCTTAAAAGTGTTGGGTAAAGGTATTTTTAATGATATATTTTTTTTTCTAACATATAACTCTTAAAAAAATAGGGTTCAATGAGTATAATGTTGCATGATTTAAGAAAATTTTCCTACACTCACAATAAAGAAGAGAGAGAAAGTGAAATAATGAAAGAGAAAAAAAACATGTGGACCCCATATATTAGTTGTGTGGTGTGTAGGAAAGTTTTCTTGAGTCATGTAACATTATACTCATAAACCCAAAAAAAATATAGAGAAAACTTCAAAAAAGTTCATATAAGTTTCTTCTAAAACATTTATCCCATTCTCAAAATTTTAAATCATTTATATCTTTTGGATCCGGGTCTGAATAAGGTGGCTGCTAGGAGAAATACAGGATGATGCTTGTTCCTGGCTTTCTGCTAGTGTTTGATGTTTTGTTTTCTGCTATTTCTTGTTCTGTTTTTTTCATTCCTTCTTGTTTGCTGTTCTTTTGTTTTGTGGGGGCATTGCCCCTTTCTGTAACCAAAAAAAAAAAGTTTCTTTATAACTTACCCGTTAAGTTAGAGGGGTAAGTGATAAAAAAAATTTAAGCTAGGAGTAAATGATTCAAATTTCAGAGGGGTAAGTGATTCCGATAAAATTTACAGTTTTTTTTTTTTTTGAAAGTTTTCCAAAAATGTAATATAAACTTTTCCATGAAACTTGAAATCAATTTTTTTCTCTCAAGGTTTTACCTTTGTAACGGATATAAATATGTGAATGCCTCCAAAAGAGGTCACACAATTTTTCTAAAAGAAATCATAATTCATAATATACCATTACTTAAATTTGACATCACAATAAAAGTATGAACAATCATATCATTATAGTAAATCTTGAAAATATAAGTTATACAAATTTCTATCTTATGAAATTTACCATGATAATTTAAATATAAATTAAAGACACAACATATCAATATAATGAATGTGCAAAAATATAAATAAACATTTAAGTATATACATATATGATATTTATCACATTTATAGCATTATATATATATATATATATATATATATATATATATATATATCCATGCATAAATATATAATTATAATATGCAACAATATAAATTGCAGATAAGTAAATTACGACGGTTATTATTTTAACAAATCAAACTCATTAATTAATTATTAATTCATAATAAATGATAACGGTTGATTTTCGTCAATCAACGGTTATTATTTCCACAAATCAAAATCATTAATTAATTATTAATTCACAATAAATAATAACCGTTGATGGACGGAAATTAATAGTTAATATATGATAGTAACATTGATAGTAACATTATTTGTTAGTAAAAATATTCTATTCCTATATCAAAATAACATTGTTATGAGATTTATATTTTGAAAAAAAGAAAGAAAGAAGTTATCATCATCCGTAGCATTCATTTTCATAATTTCTTATATTATCATGCTTCTTCTCTCTCAATTTTTTTTTCTCCCATTCTCCTTTAACAGAGTTTTCTCTAACATTTCTCAAGATCCTTCACTCATTGATTTCTCTAAATTTTGAAGCAATGACCAATGGTTCTCTTAGCATCTATTTACGGGAAAAGTTTTATCATGCAAATGATAAAAGTAATCATAAAATATTATTAACACAACAATTATTCACAAACTTCTCCATGCGAGTTTCTTGAAGTTTTGTTTTTAGATTCAACAACTTCACATGATTTTTGCATTATATGTTCGAAGGGACTCTAAACGTGATCATTAAAAGATAATTGAAAGAAACATAAAATAATACACTTGAATGCAATAATTCATCACCAATTATTATTATTGAAAACTAAGGGGGCGTTTGGTTGAGGAGAAATTTTTTGAATACTAGGAAAATGTAATTGATAGGAAAATGGTTGGAAAGTGAGTTTGGTAAGAAAATGTAAAAAAAAGTTGTTTGGTAGGCCAAAATAATACTGGGAAAATTGAGTGAAATTCCTGAATGTGTGTTTGGTTGAAAATAAAATATTGATGGGAAAATTTATTAAAATTACAAAATAACCCTTTTAGAAATAACCCTTTATGAGATTGGTTTTAGGGTTTTATGTTTATCATGTAACATAACACAACTTCATTTTCCTACACACACATTAAAGAGGTGGGGTCCACATATTTTTCTTTCTCTTTCATCATTCCACTTTCTCTCTCCCTTTTTGTTGTGAGTGTTGGAAACAAAAGTTCAATTATGTAACATAACATTAATAAAACCCTTGGTTTTAATGTTATCAAATACAGAATAATATCATCTAATATGATATTATACAAAACACAATATAATATTAAAATTTCATTAAAACTTATAATATCGAACGTTATCTTTTAATTAATTATTAATTCACAATTGCATGGTGCATAGGGAAAGCCATAGGGAACGAACAGGGAAACAGACCCAGTGACCCCTCTTTCAAAACCGTAATCAGAAAAAATCTTCACTCTTCTCTGTTTTCTTTCTTCAGCTTCGAAAACCGTAAACTTCAAGTGGTTGTTACGGTTACCAATAATGGGGGAACGAGAAAGAAGAGCGAGGGTTCAGGAAGCGACGATGTCGAAGAAGGTTCGATGAAGAAAGCAATAATGAAGAAAAAGAACAAGGAGGAGTTGCTTCCTTCGATGATCAAAAACAAGGAAAATAGATCAGAGGTTCATGCCAAGGCCAAGCATTAGAAGAAGCTCGAGGGGTAATATAGTCACCGATTATACCACTTTTTGAACTTCTCCAGATTCTAGGACAAATACCACCTTTCAGGAAGCAATCCTCAACAGTACTTTTCAGACAAATCACTTGCAATTATCGATAGATAGGCAACAAGGAAAGATGGGTAAAATTTATGAAAACTGTGAACCAAACGTGGAGTAATGAAAACGCAAGAATCACTTCCCCAGAAAACTTCAACAAACTCCTAAAACAAACACCCCCTATGGGAGTTACAAAGAAAGGGGTAGTTTTGTCCTAAATTTACTAACTATGTTAAATTGTTAAAAGATTAATGTATAAGGGGATTAATTGTTTGAATTAAATGTTGAGGGTGGTTTCATAAAACAACACCTAAGCATAAGCTGGTTTCATATAAGAGTTTATTGTTTGTTATATTATAGTAGGATATAAATTTATCTCCTACATATATAAAATGGTGTGGGTGAGAGAAAAAGAAAAAGTATTGACTCCACAAATTTTTATGTATGTAAGATATAAAATTTATTAAATAGTTAAAGAGAAATATAGTCAAAGAGAAATAAAAATATTTCATTCATGTAAAAAAAACTCAGTAAATGAATACGTAAACAGACCGTGCATTTTTTGTTTTTTATTTTGGTAGACAGCAGACCGTGCATTTACTTAATGGGTTAGTCAATTTACCTCGCAAGTAAAATGCGGTGATCCAAATTGGCTTCTGTTATTTTTAAGTTGATAATTTTAAAACTCATTTTGAATAAATCAAGAAATTTAATGGACTGATTCAATATATTTGGTTCGTGAGTCCTAAGTAGGATACCATTTTTTTTATTTACCAAAAAAAAAAGATACCCTTTTTTTTACTTTTTTGGACAGAAGAATGTTTCCCCGCCAAGCTGGAGTTTGTTTCATGTACATTGGAACATAGGTGCCTAAACTGCGATTGTGGCTCGTGACTAATGTAATCATAGCCTTTAATTGCAAGCACAGATCCCTAGTTTAACAAACTCTGATGTTATCATAAAATAGGAAAAATATTAATCATTTTAAATGACATAACTTATATCCTTTTATAACGGTAATATAACGGACGAAATATAATATAACGGTAATGTAACGGTGATGGAATGGAACCGTTGTGTAACGGTAATTGTAACGTTAATTGTAATAATGTTTTCTTTTGTAACAGTAATTGAAACATTAATTGTAATAGTGTTTTCTTTTGTAACGTCCATCCTTCATGGTTATAAGTAGGTGTGTGGTGTTAAGAAATAATATCAAAAAATTATTGGAAATTCTCTTCTCTCTCGTGACTCTTTCTCTCTCAATTCCCTCTTCTCCTCCTCTTATCCTTTCTGCAATCTTCTTCTTCTGTAGCATCTGCTACACAAAACCTCTTCACAATTTCACGTTCCCTTCCCCTTTCTTGAAGTAGGGAACCCAGAGAAGCATCAATTTCACTAGCCCTTACGGCGCCAGAGTTCCTAGCTACGGTGATCAGCGTTGTTCCGGGTCAAAGACTGAGGAATCAATGGCGATTGAGGATGATTTCATGGAGATTGAGGATGACTTCATGGAGATTGAGGATGGTTTCATGGAGATCGGGGATGATTTCATGGAGATTGATGATGATTTGATGGAGATTGATGATGATTTGATGGAGATTGATGATGATTTCACGGTGATTGAGGATGATTTCATGGAGATTCAATATACATAATTGCTTGTTCTCTGTAACGCCTGGCAACTTGCAAGGATTAACGACTGTCCCCACACACTAACACGAGACTTTTCAGCGTGCTTTGTCCTCACTCGCACACTTCCCGGGAAAACTTCCCAGGAGGTCACCCATCCCAGAATTGCTCCAAGTCAAGCACGCTTAACTGTGGAGTTCTTCCGATCCGGGCTACCGAAAAGTAGATGCATCTTGTTAGTATAGGTAGTACCAATTAATTCTTATAAGCCATTCTCAACTGTACTGTCCCATACCAGCACAGTCTCTGGAATCCCTCTCTTTCCGGTGTTATTCGATTCATTCATGTACCCCCGTCGCTGGAAGCCTTGCGCACCGGCGATCACTCCCCGCCCTCGTCAGCGCCCGGGATGTTACATGCCCACCAGCTTCCGCCTGGTTCATCCTCGAACCACACCGTACTGGATGAGAGGCCCTGCTCTGATACCACTTGTAACGCCTGGCAACTTGCAAGGATTAACGACTGTCCCCACACACTAACACGAGACTTTTCAGCGTGCTTTGTCCTCACTCGCACACTTCCCGGGAAAACTTCCCAGGAGGTCACCCATCCCAGAATTGCTCCAAGTCAAGCACGCTTAACTGTGGAGTTCTTCCGATCCGGGCTACCGAAAAGTAGATGCATCTTGTTAGTATAGGTAGTACCAATTAATTCTTATAAGCCATTCCCAACTGTACTGTCCCATACCAGCACAGTCTCTGGAATCCCTCTCTTTCCGGTGTTATTCGATTCATTCATGTACCCCCGTCGCTGGAAGCCTGCCAGGAGCCGCTCCTTGTCCGTGCCCTTGCGCATCGGCGATCACTCCCCGCCCTCGTCAGCGCCCGGGATGTTACATTCTCCTTTGTAGCGAGAGCATTTGGTTGCTGCCATTTTTTTTTTGTTGGATAAATGTAATTTTTTTTTCTATTCTAATCCTTCTCGGTGAAGCACAAGTGCACATCGTCCCAATTTTTGTATTATTATCTAAATTATAGTAATTTATAAATTTGTCATTTATATTTTTGCACGTTATATATATACATATATATATATATATATATATATATATATATCTATATATATATATATATATATATGAACTCACAAATAGGTGGAACTCACATCTTTTTTTTGTCAACTCTCTCTCCTCCTTTATCTATCTTTCTCTCTCTCTTAAACTGACACAACTTTACATCTTTTAAATGACACACATTTTACCCCATAAAATAACACTAATTGTCTTATTGGCTAACTTAGGGACGTTTGGTATAGGAGAAATTTTTTTTAATTAGGTAAATATAAATAGTGGGAAAATGGTTGTAAACTAAAATTAGTGGAAAAATTTTAAAAAAATTATTTGGTAGACCAAAATATTACCAGGAAAATTGATTTAAATTTTCGAATTCCATATTTGATTGGAGGTAAAATATAAATGGGAAAATGGGTTTCAATTACAAAATTAACCCTTTTTATTTTTTGAATCTGATCAACTCTTGCCCAAAATGACAGTTTGTAAAAGGAACTTAATTGATGTCATTGTTTCAACAATTATTATTGTTATCCAAATGGTTTTCTTGAACCCAAAATATGAACTCAACTTTTACTTTTCCCATCAAACCCCAAAATACGACCCTCAAAATGGTTGCGAAATAAGAAATTTTGCAAAGAAATCAAGTTGGCTGCGGAAAGAATTTTGCTACCCAAATTTTTTTAACTCTTGTAGGCAAATTGAAAACCCAGTTCAGGGGCTTTGTTTAGTCCAAACATGTTACCAAAAAAAAAAAAAACTCATTTCAAGTTGCTTAGGTATACTTGCCAAAATACCCTACCAAGGAGTTTGTTGATGGATTACAATCTCTTAATAATTACCTTTTTAACTCTTCACTTTACCTGATTTTTTTTTCCGCTTAGATTTCATTTTCCTTTATAATGCCAAATCTTTAAGCTACGCATTCATTAACAAATATTTTTATCTAGATTGTCGTATGTTATTGCACATTCTTAATCTTCCCTTTAGCATGTTATTCTCTGCATGTTGTTTGGATCACGAATTTTACCTATTTTTTTATTTCTGAACACGAAATTATTCTTATTATAAAAAATAAAATTTAATGTATTTGAGTAAAAAAATATAAAAATAGCCGGAGTGTAAAACACAAGTCATGATTCACTAGTTTAACTAGTGTAATATAAATAAAATTATAAATATTTAATATTTTCTCAACCATTTATTTAGCTTAATAGTGCCTTATTTGGTGAGCATGGAGATTGTCCATGCCACATAGAATTGATTATGTCTTCTTTTAGTTAAGGTTGTATTAATGTATCAGGATTTTGGTCCAGGCTAAGTATGGTAGTCCTGTGACTTAGATACTCACTTTATATTTATATATGAGGTATTTCAGTTAGTTGTCTTGCAATTTACATACAGGCATTATTTTATGAAATTGATTAAGTAATCAAGTTGGCTAAGGTTAATGACGTCATAATTGAATTAAGAAAAAGTTATTCCGCATTTTAATTAAGCGTGGCTTAATACGATAGTATGTTAACAAACCGGGATAACATGGGCTGTTACAGTAAGCACCATCACCTTGATCATGAGTTTTAGGGGTTAAAAGTGGAGTCTTGGCATGTTTAATGAGTTGTCTAAGTAACCAACCAGTTTATGAACCTATATGGGCTTAAAAATGCATGCTTGGACGTGTTAAGGTGTTAAAAATGCAACTTGTTTGGATATCTTCGCGAAATGCAGAAACTGCATTCTGTCACGAAATATCCGGATATGGGCTCTGTAGATATCCGAATATGGATATTCGGATATGATATCCGGATATGGATATCCGGATATGACCCCGACATATATCCGGATATTCTGGGTTTTCGAGGACAGTAAAGGTACTGTTGATACAGAACTGAGTTTTGGGTTTGTGAACCCTATATTGATGAAGTTAAACTTCTGTAATAATTAACCTAAGTCGGAATCTAAGTGAGTAAGGGCTTGTGGCTTTGTAGGAAGCCTAAAGACGTAAAACGTAAAAGGAAAACGTTGTCTTTATGTTATATGCTTATGGTTTTGGTTGTTGATTTCTCATAATTATTATAGGTCAATTATGAAATTATTTCATATACTCATATTTAATCTAATTAAATTCTTACACACCTCCACCCGACAAACAATGAATGGTAAATATTTCGTTTATGTGAACGAAGTTCATTTCATCCTTATCATAAATTGCATTTCTTAAAAATCGAAACTACTACTCTTTCGGCAGGAATCGAACCAACTACTTTTTTAGCATGTCAAATCCTGAAGTCTTATCTGCAACTATTAACATTTTTTTCTTTTAGATACATTCATTGCTTGTGTTGTAGAATCGTGGTGTCACAACTCACAAACAAAGAAATAAAGCAGCAAATTTTTCCGTTAAATGCAAGCCATATATAATACTTATTTTATTAAATTAAATTTAGAGAAAACATCTATATATGTAGGCATATGGCCAGCCATGTGGGTGTAATTGGAGATCCTTAAAATTCGCACTTGAAGAATCACTATTATAAAGGTTAATTAACGCCCTTGAAGAATGACATGTAATACAAATTTTTGTGTGTCATATATATTTTGCCAACACTAATAGTATCTGCAATCTCTAATAAACTAACACCATGTTAGCATATGGGTGTCCTAGAGACAATCTTTTGATTAAATAAAGGACACTAGATGTAGAACTTTGTTTGTCACAAATAAATGAAAGCACTATTTATTCAGTTTCATATTGTGTCTCGATATTACTGTTAATATTATATGAACGAACTGGATAAACCCCTTGGAATAGAACAGGTATCTCTTGAGTATATGTGATGAGATCACGATCATGAGGATTCAAGGATATTGCATGTCTATTCCTAATTATATGTTCCTAGTCTAGAGACACTGAGTTTGGGGATCAGTGATCTCGAGTAAAGAGTAGTACGACATATCTACTTGTATATGGATACAAGGTAAAGACCTCATGAGCTGCTGATATGGAGATATCTTAGCTAAAGTCGTGGGTGGACCTATAAGAGTATAGCTCGCACTGAACAGACCCAAAAGAGACTCTATGAGGAAATCTCACAGATAGTGTCATTAGAGTAATCTCTTTATGTTTGGGTATATCTTTCCTTAGACCAGAAGTTATTACCTAGACCGTGTTCTTGAAGGCATATTTTGATTGTATGCCTCGTCTGCCTGAAACATGGAGACTCATAGGTATACTGTTGGGCGTGTCCTTAAAGGGCACAGGGCTAGGGTAATAAGCTGAAGGAATTCGTCAAATCTCTGTGAGAGATTAGGTTATCTGTAAACCAGAGAAATCGGGATGACATTTACAGGGACTCGGGAATCTATACATAGTAAAAGAGATCATGAGATGATCTGCCTTTAGAGTCAGTAAATTGAAGATTCCCTATTTCGAATAAAGCTTACCCTAAACCGCAGGGGTTGATACATTTCCTTACCCTAGGTTAATGGGAAGATAACCGAGACGAAGGGAAATACATATGGTAACCAAATATGTGCAATAGGATCATCAAGTCATTAATCTGACTAGTTCTGGGGCAACAAAGCATTGCTAGTGGTCTGTGTTGTCATTAATTGGGTTGTGTGCTTGTTGGGCCCAAACCCAGTTATATCAGAAGCTAAGTTGGACCTAATGGGTCACACACTAATACCTTGTAGTCATGATGGACTAGCTTTAAAGGTATTGGGTCTAATAATGGTTGTTAGCCCAAGAAGCTGTTTGGAAGCCCACCTAAATGGGTGGGTGGTGCATGGAGCTTAGTAATGGGCTTGGATAGTCCAAGCCATTACTAATTAATTTAATTAGTTAAATTAATAATCAAATATTTGAATTTCGAGTTTTGAATTTGAAATTTGAATTTTGAAATTTGAATTTGGAATTGGAATTTCGAAATTCGAAATTTGAATTTGAAATTCGAAATTCGAATTTTGAATTTGAAATTTGAAATTTTGAATTTGAATGTTTGAACATTTGAATTCAAGTGTTTGAATTCGAATTTGAATTGGCTTTGAAAAGTTGTTTCATAACAAAAGGATAAGACAGGATCTTATTGGAGCATATTCCTTGGATCAAGAAGCATCTTTGGAGCACATCCTTGGGCTGTTTGGTGCGCAAGTTTGAGTGATAAGGATGTCATCTTATCACTTAAAACAAAGCTCCATTCAGATTTGGTGGTTGAGGGAATCAGTGGGTGAGTTGATTCAAATTTTGAATGCAACTACTCAATATATTTGGACCCCTTCTAGGGCTGAATTATGCGCATGAAAAGTATACTATATGATAGTTTATGAATTTAAGTTTAAATTATTTTGAACTTAATTTCATGAGGATAAGATTGGAGGTTGTTGGCAAAATTGGTTTTGCAACAGCTCCACCTTATCCTCCCCTGTTCCATGCGCAAATTTCAAATGTTTTTGAAAGTTGGTTTTCATTTTGAATGAATTAAATTCCCTCTTCCTCTCACTAGCCAACTCTCCTTCATCTATACACCATTCTGTAGGGTAGTTCACTACACCTTTCCAAACAGAATACCTAGCCTCCACCTTCACCACTTGTGTGCATAGCAAGCCTCACTGTGGTGTTCATCTGGTGGCTTTCAAGAAGGGGTTCTTGCATCATTGACGAACGGTGGTGTGGATCACCATTAGAGGGTTTGAACCCTTCAAGCCTGACATCTGATCTCTATAACACCTCGGAAAATTAAATGTGAATTTATGTGATAAAATATGGGTTTAAAAGGGAAGGATTAGTGAAAATCCGTAATTTAGGGCCAAAATGGGCAAAAAGGGCAAAATGGTAATTTGCCAAGAACGTAAACCGAGGCATGAAAAATGGAGTTAGAGATTTAATATGACAAAAGTAATGCTGGAAATGGAATCAGGGCGAAAAATCGAGTGAATAGGCAAATTTGGGAAAAAGTGATGAATAGTGATTTTAAGTGTTAAAATACTGCGGTACGAGTGTACCGATAAGTGTGAAATTTTTATGAGAATTTTGAGGAAAGAAAAATATGACATGGACTGGAAAAATATGTAGATTAAGAATATATGATCATAATTTTTATCGGAGTTAAAGTTAGATCGCGTGTGGGACCCGTGTGACCGAGGTCACTTGGCCCCACCCCTTTTTCTTCTTCTTTTCTTTCCTTCTTCCCTCCATTCCCCGTGCGCCCCCCCTGTGAGAAAAAGGAACCAAGAGCCATTCTCCTCCATTCTTGCCATTTCTTCGTTTCTTCACCGAATCACTTGATTTTGGTGTTGAAATCTATCGTAAACAACCTTCCAAAGCCATTGGTAACACTTAGAAGCCTTGAATCCATCTCCTTGGCCGCGTTTTGAGCAAAGTCAGATCCGACCCACTTGAGTTCTTGGAGATTTCTTGGAGTTTTGATCTTCAAATGGTTTAGTGAAGCCTTGGTGGTGATCATACAACACATTGTAAGTATATTTGTGGTCTTTTGATGGTTGATTTCATAGATCTAGAAATTTGTGTTCAAACCTTTGATTTTAGATATGTGATGATAGAGAGCCCAAATGGAAAAATGCTATTAGATGAAAAGGCCTTAGAATGATGCATGAAAGCTAGAAATGCTATGATAAATTTTGGTGAAAAAGTTGGAATTTTAACTTAGGAAAATTTGTGAAGATTTCATGAAAATTAGTATGTGGTGTAATTGGATAATTGAATGATGGACCATGGGAATAGAGTGATAATATGATTATATGATTAGTGTGTGTGTTAAAATGGAATTGAAAACCTTGTAGAATGAACCTTTGAGGAATTCGAACCATAGAGGGGTTTGGAGGAAAAATGATGTAAAAATGATGTAGTGGAAGTTGAATGATTGAAAATGATGTTTAAGTGGATGATAGTATAGTGTGGTAAAGTGGAATGAGAGGAAAGAATGTGTGATTCATGGTGTAATTGGTAAATTAACCTATAAAAGAGATTGAAGTAAAATTGTATGGAAAATAGCCTTTGGCCTAGGTGATTTAAATGATGATTAATTGTGTAAATGAATGGTTGACAATGGAATTGTATTGATAATCATGTTGTGGATTATCTAGGTTGCCTCTTTTGGACGCTTTGGAAGCGGGTAAGCTTGGAGCTTACGTTTGGAGCATGGGCTCGATGTTGAGGTAACCATTGGAACTGGGGTTTAGCCCTTGTGTGCTCCACCACACCTAGTGGATGGTTGTGGTTGGATTATGTGGTTATGACATTGTGTGATTGTGTGCTTGTATGCATATTGCTTGATTTTTGTGAAAATTGTTTGGTCACTGGCCAGTTGACGTGTGTGGAGTTTGGACATCCGCTGGGTTCGTCCTTGTGAGAATGCCAGTCGGGTTTTGCCGTGGAGTCGACTCTGGGAGCGGCGCCAGGATGATCCAAACGGGGACGTCCGCCGGATAGGGCTCATGAGGAGTTCCGGTTGGGTATTGCCATGGAGTCTGCTCAACCATGGGAGAGGCGCCAGGACTGTCTCGGGAGTTATATGATGGAGTCCTTGAACATGAATCCATGAGTGGATGTTCTCGGGTTGTCTCCAGTTGATGGGTGATATTGTATTACATGCATATTATATGATGTTGTATTTGCACATTGAGTGAGCCATGGGGTGGAGAAACCTCCAGGGCCCTTGGTTTACTGAGATATATTTATATATCTCACCCCGTGTTGTGGGGCATCATTTCAGGTCAGGTTGAGCCTGGAAGAGTGGAGCATGAGGTGCATGTTGGAGGCACCATGGGATGAGCATTGGATAGGGACACATCTTGCATATGATGTATGCTTTAGACTTAGGTCATGAATCTATGCATGTCGAAAATGCCATGCTTAGTAAGCTCATGAACACATGTTAGATCCTTCAATATGATGTATATGTAGGACATGAGAATATATTGTATATTTGAGTGAGCATGGGACTTGTCCATTGCCACATTCATTGTAATTGAAGTCTTGATGAATATGTTGTAAAATGGACCATATTTGATGTAAATTGGCCATTATATTAAAGACTATGTAAATGATGCTTTAATGAATGGAAATGCATGTTTGAGGGGCCTAGTGCCTAGATTAGAGTATGTTTAAGTGTTGTGTGGAGTATCAAGGGGTTAGGGATGGATTACACAACCCTTTTTGGGGCTTAAAATGCTGTAATCTGTCATTTTGCTGCATAGTAATCGATTACCCAAGCATGGTAATCGATTACCATGCAACAGGGGACGAAAAATCAGCTACTGTCTTCACTGGTAATCGATTACTGAGGCTTGGTAATCGATTACCATGTGAGGTAATCGATTACCCAAGCTTGGTAATCGATTACCAGAACAGAGGAGGTCAAAATTTGGCTACTGCCTCATTTTTGACAGGTGGTAATCGATTACCACCCACTGGTAATCGATTACCACAGTGCAATTTTTGAAAATTCAGGTTTTTCTTGACTTAAAGAAAGGGGCATAACTTGGTGGGTAGAACTCCAAATGGTGCGTGGTTTGAAACCACGCGTAGCTTAGGTAAAGGGCTAGAATATGGTAAGAAATGAAAATAAGTTGATGAGTTTAAATGAGTTGAATAAAAAGAATGATTAGTGATGTTAGTAGACTGTTTGCTTCCGCGTTTTGCATTTACAATTATGGTGTTGTTTTAATTGATTACGGAAAAGGTAATGGTTATAAAAAGGAACACGAATAAAGAAAAAAGTTTACCCGTAATTTAATTAACCCAACTACTGTGATTGTAACTGCGCTTAATATCATAATCAATGTTAACAATACCGGTACGTAACGGGCTGTTACATTTTATGGTATCAGAGCAGTTTCTTTAGGGAACTCTGATGATTGTGTAATTGAGGTGAGTGATGTATAGTTGTACGTAGACTCTTATTGACTGCTACACATGTGATTCCTTAGTTTGGGCCTGATCAACCCATTTCTTCGTGTTCAATGTGTGGTCAGTATAAGATGCCTTCGTGACAACCCTGGAGCACCAATGCCAGTCCTTAGGCTGAGGTGGTGGATGCAGTGTTGACTGCTCCACGTACTGATATGTTAGTAAGTGAGTTTGATGTCATTGAGGACTTAGTGAGAATAAATTGTGATACTGTCATTGAGGACTTAGTGAGAACGAATTGATATAAGATTTTTAACCACTTTGGGTAGAATGCTACCATAGTTGAATGTGTGGTCTTGGGGTTAGTAAAAGGATTGATTTGAGTGGGTATTGGTAGGTTGATGTTGGTGAATCTTCCCAAATTGTACGGGGAGTTAGAATAATCGAGTATATGTGGAATTAGTGGTATATCTTTGATGTGGTAGGGGAATTGGAACCCCGATGAAATTGTGAAAATTTGAATATGAATGTTTATATGGAATATTGGATACCTTAGGGTAAAGTATAAGGTTATAAGACCCTTGATGAGGGCATGCACATGGATGACTTGATATGCTTGGGTGTATAAATAAAATAGAAAATTCAAAATTTGATTGAGGATTGTGAGTAACTTAAAAGAATTATGGAAATGATGGGATGGATGATTCAAGGTTGAAATTGGGACTTTAGTCCATGATGATTTAGTGATTGGTTGAATGTAAGTGAGGATGTCATACGAATAGAAAGTAAAATATAAGAAGTTGAGGAAATTGTCATTTGTGGCATTGGGTGAATTTGATTGAAAGTATGAGAGTCCATAAGTTAAGGATGGTTGGACTTGACGAATGTGAGGTGATAAGAATATAACTGAGTGTGGTGTATTAATGGTACGGATATGCTTCCATAGTGTTGTGTAGCATTGGAAATGTTGATGAGGTGGCCTAACTTTAGGTGGATAATAATTCTGTGATGGCTAAGCGCCAGTATATATATATGTGTATATCTATATGTTTTGTGAAGGCCGGGGTGCCTAAATTTATATGTGTGTTGTAATGAACTAGAAGAAATGATTTTTGTAAAAGAACAATGATGTAAGTGAAATTCCCTATGATGGGAAATGTGAAGAGATTTGTCTCTTGGGAGTGTCATTGGATGCTCAAGGTGGTAGGGGATTCATGATGGAGTCCCGGTGTGCAAGTTATATCATGGCACACATGTTGTCAATAATGTGACAATAAATATTGTCCTGGGTTTCCCCTTGTGGATTGAATCCTAAGAGGTGTTGCTCTTGGAAGTCCCAGGCGAGCGCTGCTCGAAATCAGAATTTATCTGGTGGTCCCGATGCGCAGAATGCATGGACTGTTAAATGAGGACACTCTTGGTGTCATAGTGAAATATTGAGTAAAAAAGTGAATTCAGTTTAATGAAGTGGATCTTCTAAAGTGTTGAGCATGGCTGCTATAAGTCATGATGGGCAATGGATTAAGACGGTACCGAACAGGGGTACTGTTATGAAATGAAAATTTGGTGTCAAAATACGAGAAAGATGATGGAATCATGTGAGGATGATTGTGTTATGGACTAAGACAAATGATTAGTCAAGTTAAATGAGTATATTGTTGAGAAAAGAACCATATTAGAAAGTTATAGTGAATGGTGCAAGAGTAAGATAAAACTAGTATACCATTATGTATCTATAAAAGAATCTGTTTGCCGTTATATACGGATTTGATGTGAATGTGTTTATCTTTGTGTGGCTTATATGCCTGGATTATGTTGCTATCTCCGTATGGATTATGTTCCCGGAGATTATTATTATTAATTGGTATAAGTCAAGTAGTGTGAGGTAGAACCTTGTGTTAGTGGGACTGTTAGTACAGCCGATGGCATGTTACCTCTTCTTGCGTGAATTATAAGGACAGATTCTCTGATTGGTGGGGCATTGCACCTGGGGCCCTTAGGACAGCAAGAGCTCGAGGGGTTAAACCTGGGATGTTCTTACCCATTGCATTAGAGGATTGTATCTTGTGAGGAACGCAAGAGGTGAATTTGTATAACTGTAAGTGAACAAGTAATATGCCTAATATAATGAAATGTGTGAGATGCCATGAGATGGCAGTTTGAGTTATGAATGTGAGAATTGGGAGATGTACATGAGTGTACACCAAGTGTGGTAGTATGAATTGTGGTTTTACGGAAATTATGAAAGGAATTATTGGATTGTCACCCTATGTGAAGGAAATGGAAAATTGATTAGTATTGATGGATTAAGTCAAAGTCTTCTGGGAAGGCTTGTGATGGCGAAATGTTAAGTTAAGTTGGTGGCCAAAGTGGCCAATAATGTTAATAAGTGATTAAGGATGATATAGTCAAGTAAGGAGGTGGTACGGATTGCTAAACAGAATGATATTTGGTGAAATAAAAGGTTGATATCTTTACCCTGGTTGTAGAGTTACTGATGGAATAGTAGGGATACAAATGATAGTGAGAGATGTGTTGAAATACACAATGTGGATGTTGTTATTGACTAGGTATCAAGAGATATGATTGAGTGTGCTAATAGTACTTGAATAGTCTAAGAGATTGTGTAACGACCAATATGAAATTATGAAAGTAATGATAGTGGTGGATTTGGTCTTTGTGGCATAAAAATTAGGCTTTGAAAATCCCTATGTGATGGGACAGATATGAGAAAGAGATGATATGTAACCTCGGAATGAGGCATACTAGTGGAATGAAATGATAATGAAGGTGAGGTGTATTGAATGAAATGATAATGAAGGTGAGGTGTACTGAATGAAATGGTAATGAAGGTGAGGTGTGTAGAATGAAACACATGTGGAATTGATAACATGAGTACGGAATGGTAATTAAAGAAAATTATTAGTGGAAACCCTAGGCATGTTGCCTTCAATGGGAGAAATCAGTGATGAACTAGGTATCAAGTTTTGAGATGATCAGTTGAAATTGTAGGTATGATCTAGTGTATGAAAGGTAATGAGTGAATCCTTGGATGAAGGCTTTGAATTAGCCGATGTAGTGTATAAAATTCATGAGTGAATTCGTGATTGAAAGCGTTGAAATGACTGATGAGAGGTATAAATTGTAATGTGTGGTCCATTGGGGACCAGATAAAGGTCTTGAGAGAGAGATTCGCCATTGTGTTTTGGTGAAGTTGGTGGACTTGTAAGGATAGGTTGACTGTTGAGCACAAAGATGGTGCTTGTAAAAGAGTAAAGTGTTGAGGTGAAATGGTACGTTGTAGGTTAAGAACATGAGAAAAGAAAAGTATGTATATACGAGTTGTGGCTAGGTGCCAAAATTGGGGATTTTGTCCCTCAGAAAATAAAGGTATAGTGAGCGTGAACTGGATGATTACTCGGTGAGTTGCACTGAGAGGCTGTGAGATTCCATAATAGTGTTTAATGTGGAATAAGAAATGTGAAAAAGATTGATAACAAGAGTTAATACTCCGTGGAGATAGAATTCAAAGAAGGAAAATTGTGGCTGTATTGTGCCAATAAGTAAGAGTTGCCTGTGTGGCACAGATTGAATAGGATGTAGCATAACCCTAAGGGTATATAGGTTGATATGTTAATTTGGTAGGAAAACCTGCCAAGTGAAAATATGAGCTATATGTGCTTGGTAGCCTGACTTGTGAAAAGAAAGTGAAAAGAAATTGAAAGAAAGTGGCTTGGTAAAGCATTGATAGAGCACAACTGTGTGGTGCGCTCCGGTTGTTCACATGTGGTGTCACCGGTTGAGATTGAGATTGGGAAGGACTTGAGGTCTCCCATTGGGCCTTTGAAAGGCAAGGTCATTGTGAAATGTGGCTGGAAAGCCAAAAGATAAAAATTTAAATAATTATGTTGGTGTCCGCGCACTGGATGGAGCTTCTTGGGTACGGGGGACTGAGATTCTCTGGCTGTATCCCGAGTTAGCTTATGTGCATAGTTGATTTTGCGGACAAAATTCCTAAAAGGTGGGGTGAATATAACACCTCGGAAAATTAAATGTGAATTTATGTGATAAAATATGGGTTTAAAAGGGAAGGATTAGTGAAAATCCGTAATTTAGGGCCAAAATGGGCAAAAAGGGCAAAATGGTAATTTGCCAAGAACGTAAACCGAGGCATGAAAAATGGAGTTAGAGATTTAATATGACAAAAGTAATGCTGGAAATGGAATCAGGGCGAAAAATCGAGTGAATAGGCAAATTTGGGAAAAAGTGATGAATAGTGATTTTAAGTGTTAAAATACTGCGGTACGAGTGTACCGATAAGTGTGAAATTTTTATGAGAATTTTGAGGAAAGAAAAATATGACATGGACTGGAAAAATATGTAGATTAAGAATATATGATCATAATTTTTATCGGAGTTAAAGTTAGATCGCGTGTGGGACCCGTGTGACCGAGGTCACTTGGCCCCACCCCTTTTTCTTCTTCTTTTCTTTCCTTCTTCCCTCCATTCCCCGTGCGCCCCCCCTGTGAGAAAAAGGAACCAAGAGCCATTCTCCTCCATTCTTGCCATTTCTTCGTTTCTTCACCGAATCACTTGATTTTGGTGTTGAAATCTATCGTAAACAACCTTCCAAAGCCATTGGTAACACTTAGAAGCCTTGAATCCATCTCCTTGGCCGCGTTTTGAGCAAAGTCAGATCCGACCCACTTGAGTTCTTGGAGATTTCTTGGAGTTTTGATCTTCAAATGGTTTAGTGAAGCCTTGGTGGTGATCATACAACACATTGTAAGTATATTTGTGGTCTTTTGATGGTTGATTTCATAGATCTAGAAATTTGTGTTCAAACCTTTGATTTTAGATATGTGATGATAGAGAGCCCAAATGGAAAAATGCTATTAGATGAAAAGGCCTTAGAATGATGCATGAAAGCTAGAAATGCTATGATAAATTTTGGTGAAAAAGTTGGAATTTTAACTTAGGAAAATTTGTGAAGATTTCATGAAAATTAGTATGTGGTGTAATTGGATAATTGAATGATGGACCATGGGAATAGAGTGATAATATGATTATATGATTAGTGTGTGTGTTAAAATGGAATTGAAAACCTTGTAGAATGAACCTTTGAGGAATTCGAACCATAGAGGGGTTTGGAGGAAAAATGATGTAAAAATGATGTAGTGGAAGTTGAATGATTGAAAATGATGTTTAAGTGGATGATAGTATAGTGTGGTAAAGTGGAATGAGAGGAAAGAATGTGTGATTCATGGTGTAATTGGTAAATTAACCTATAAAAGAGATTGAAGTAAAATTGTATGGAAAATAGCCTTTGGCCTAGGTGATTTAAATGATGATTAATTGTGTAAATGAATGGTTGACAATGGAATTGTATTGATAATCATGTTGTGGATTATCTAGGTTGCCTCTTTTGGACGCTTTGGAAGCGGGTAAGCTTGGAGCTTACGTTTGGAGCATGGGCTCGATGTTGAGGTAACCATTGGAACTGGGGTTTAGCCCTTGTGTGCTCCACCACACCTAGTGGATGGTTGTGGTTGGATTATGTGGTTATGACATTGTGTGATTGTGTGCTTGTATGCATATTGCTTGATTTTTGTGAAAATTGTTTGGTCACTGGCCAGTTGACGTGTGTGGAGTTTGGACATCCGCTGGGTTCGTCCTTGTGAGAATGCCAGTCGGGTTTTGCCGTGGAGTCGACTCTGGGAGCGGCGCCAGGATGATCCAAACGGGGACGTCCGCCGGATAGGGCTCATGAGGAGTTCCGGTTGGGTATTGCCATGGAGTCTGCTCAACCATGGGAGAGGCGCCAGGACTGTCTCGGGAGTTATATGATGGAGTCCTTGAACATGAATCCATGAGTGGATGTTCTCGGGTTGTCTCCAGTTGATGGGTGATATTGTATTACATGCATATTATATGATGTTGTATTTGCACATTGAGTGAGCCATGGGGTGGAGAAACCTCCAGGGCCCTTGGTTTACTGAGATATATTTATATATCTCACCCCGTGTTGTGGGGCATCATTTCAGGTCAGGTTGAGCCTGGAAGAGTGGAGCATGAGGTGCATGTTGGAGGCACCATGGGATGAGCATTGGATAGGGACACATCTTGCATATGATGTATGCTTTAGACTTAGGTCATGAATCTATGCATGTCGAAAATGCCATGCTTAGTAAGCTCATGAACACATGTTAGATCCTTCAATATGATGTATATGTAGGACATGAGAATATATTGTATATTTGAGTGAGCATGGGACTTGTCCATTGCCACATTCATTGTAATTGAAGTCTTGATGAATATGTTGTAAAATGGACCATATTTGATGTAAATTGGCCATTATATTAAAGACTATGTAAATGATGCTTTAATGAATGGAAATGCATGTTTGAGGGGCCTAGTGCCTAGATTAGAGTATGTTTAAGTGTTGTGTGGAGTATCAAGGGGTTAGGGATGGATTACACAACCCTTTTTGGGGCTTAAAATGCTGTAATCTGTCATTTTGCTGCATAGTAATCGATTACCCAAGCATGGTAATCGATTACCATGCAACAGGGGACGAAAAATCAGCTACTGTCTTCACTGGTAATCGATTACTGAGGCTTGGTAATCGATTACCATGTGAGGTAATCGATTACCCAAGCTTGGTAATCGATTACCAGAACAGAGGAGGTCAAAATTTGGCTACTGCCTCATTTTTGACAGGTGGTAATCGATTACCACCCACTGGTAATCGATTACCACAGTGCAATTTTTGAAAATTCAGGTTTTTCTTGACTTAAAGAAAGGGGCATAACTTGGTGGGTAGAACTCCAAATGGTGCGTGGTTTGAAACCACGCGTAGCTTAGGTAAAGGGCTAGAATATGGTAAGAAATGAAAATAAGTTGATGAGTTTAAATGAGTTGAATAAAAAGAATGATTAGTGATGTTAGTAGACTGTTTGCTTCCGCGTTTTGCATTTACAATTATGGTGTTGTTTTAATTGATTACGGAAAAGGTAATGGTTATAAAAAGGAACACGAATAAAGAAAAAAGTTTACCCGTAATTTAATTAACCCAACTACTGTGAATGTTAACAATACCGGTACGTAACGGGCTGTTACAGTTAGGGTTCCATGGACGTCCTTCATTGGATGAAAATTACCAAATTCACGGTTGATCTCAATTGAATCAGAATCCTTATTTTCAATTGAGAACAATCGGATCATCAAATCTGATGATTATTCCTTTTCCATGATCACAATCGCGAACCTCAGATCGAATATCCACAATTGCACGATATCGATCTGAGTTAGGAAAAGAAACAAATCTGGTTAAAGAAATAGAAAAATTACCAAATTCACGATTAATCCCAATTGAATCAGAATCCTTATTTCCAATTGAGGTTAATCGGATCATCAAATCTGATGATCATTCTTCACCCATAATCGCAATCGCGAACCTCAGATCGAATATCCACAATCGCACGATATTGATCTGAGTTAGGGTAAAGAAATAAATCTGGTTAGAGATTGATCGCAGATCCTCTAAACAGATCCATGGAATCCCTTCCCCTTAGGTTGATTAAAAGGGGTTTAGCCTACCATGGCTAGGATAAACATGATTACAAATTAAATTGCATAAAAGAAAAAGAAGAAGAAGAAGAAGAAGATGAAGAACGCGAAGAACGCGAAGAACGCTCCAGAGAAAATGTCTTGATCCCAAATTCTGAAAATTACATAATGATCAAATGTTTTTCTTCCCTTGTGCTTCATATGCACCTAGGTCAGAAATCAATGTGGGCTGGGCTTAATTCAGATCGGCCCGGCCCATTCGTCTAAAATACAAAATAAAATAATAAAATAAAACTTAATTACAAGTCTAAAACTTCAGCAAAACATGGTCTTCTTGGCGTTAGAAATCGACCAGCTTCCAGTCCGAATTGGGCTTCGAGCTCTTCATAAGAATTGTATCCCTCTGTGTTATCTGAAAAACCCAACAAGAACGGAGTCAATCCGACAACTGTGGACCGAGATATGGCCAAAATACAGAAGTAGCGTAAAGCTGAAAAATTCTGACGAAAATAAATTAAACCCAATCAAACACTAAAAAATGTAAATTAACTCAAAACATCATTATTTTATTCAAATAAATCCTAAAAATACTAATCAAGAGCAACAAATAAGTGCAATAAAATATGAGTCATCACCCACAACAAAACCAGCCGCAACCCCAAATATTGAACCAAAAATCTGAAAAGTTCAAGCCATTTCCAAATTAAAAACTATGGTCATTTTCAATCAACGAACGAAATATTATCAAAAAGAAACTTGTTTCAAGATTTTCCTAAACCACTCCCCATTAAACCCAACTAGCGAGTGTAGCAAGTGTGGGGTGGAGGAAGCCTTACCCTTGCATAATTACAAATAAATTGTTTCCTAGATTCGAATCCATGACCTTTCAGTCATGAAGGAACAATTTTACCACTGTTCCGGTTCACCCACTTTATTAGCATTAATTAAAATCATTTCTTATCAATTACTTTAAGAATAATTATGTACATGTGTTAAAATAATCAGGAGACAAAAGGACAATTGGATCTAATCAAGCTTTGCACTTGTACATAGATGATGAAAAGAACAAAAAGGATTAGACTCACACACATAATATCATGTTGAGTAGGTAACTAACCTACCTTTACAAAGAGGGTAGTTGGAGCTAATATAGAAGGAGCGTCTACACCGTTGAGGTATGCCTTCACCTCAGGTATGCCGGACCCTGCTGCTGCAGGGGCAATGTAGGCACAGAGGGCTGCAGCAGCAACGGCTAAAATCATGTTACATCCAACATATACTGCAAAGGCCTGATGATAACTGTTCTGCAGTAAAAATCATAGCGTGGTTATTCCATAATTCTACAAGTTAATTTCGGTAGCATTTGAAAGTTGTTTATGTACCACTGCCTTTAGGTTCAGTAGGTCATGAGAACAAAAATACATGAATGTTCGCTGCAAAAAGAACAAGTGGCTGGCAAATACTTATATATATGTTACCTACATTTTGTAACTAAATATTGCAAGACTGGACATTTACACAAACATCATAACAGAGCTAGACCACAACACGGCAATAAAAGATAACCCAAATAAATAAATAAAAATTACTCAAATTTTATCCTGCTGTTTATTTATTATTATTTGCCCCAATTTATTAAATTATAGTACATTTTCTTAAGAATAGATTAATCTCTTGTCTACTCTTACTTAAAGAGCAACAAATAAGTGCAATAAAATATGAGTCATCAAATTCCCCCACACTTATCTTTTTGCACTCCTGGACAAAAACTAGAATAGAAAAAGAAAACAAAGAAATAAGAAAAGAGTGAAGATCAACCTATCCTTCCTAATAATTAGCAACTATACAAAAGATAACAAAAATCACAAGTCTTGAACAGTTAAAATAATCAAGACAAAAATTCTTTATTCTCAAATCACAAGACCTGTCAATTTCAACTGCAACTGCTAACTACACAAAAATGGTTCCTCACAGGATGCTCTCAATTTTCTCTCAAGTGTATCAGTTAATTCAGTATATCACTCAAATCAACTCAAGAAAATCATCCTACCATAGGCTTGCTCAAGTTCTACTTCTCCACTGCTAATAACACATGCATGCACAAATCAAGAGGGCTTTATGCAGGGTTGTAATGGGGCTGAGGTAAAGGTATGGATGAATATGGAAGAGAAGGCTAAACACCCCAGAAATTTACAAAGAGAAAAAGTTAAGAACTAAACTAAGAACATAAAAACAAAGATACTGAAAAGATAGAAATAAACAATTTTTTTTTCTTTTTTTTTTGTTTTGTTTTTTTTTTTCTTTTTTTTTTTTGTGTATGTGTAAAACCACATAGCAGAAATGAATCACATGGTCAACCCCCACACTTAAACTTTTGTCCGTCTCGGGCAAACCCCCACACTTAAACATAACATCACAATGAAACCAATGCTCAGTAAATCTCCAGGGTAGGGAATCAATTGGTTTTTCACTTAGGCTTGTAATGCGGCTGAAGAAATAAAGGGTAGAAAGGCTCAAAGGGGCTCACCAAGGGATAATAATATAAGGGATGGCTATCTGGCTAAAGTGGGTAAAGAAAGAAAAAATGCCTCAATCATATTCATGCATGCAAGTGAAAAGTGCAGTTTCAAAAAGAACAAGAGCAAGTTCTAGAGGACAACAATCAAGAGTAAAATCACACAAGAAAGAAAGACTGGCCTACATATGAAGACCATGTCTACAGGCTCAAAAACCTCACAAGGGTATACCAAATCATGCAATCAACAGCACAGTATCAAACAGCAAGTAATGCAATCCAAGAATCAAGAACCAAGCCCAAACAGAAATTTCTATCAAGCCCTGTGATTCAAGTATAATCCATGTATAACTCACTAATCATAGGAGAACAAGAAAATTAATCAACTCTTTTTTTTTTTTTTTTTTTTTTGAAATCCAAACATGAAAAACAAAGCTAAGAAAGGAAGTGAACTCCCTGTCCTCCTTAAGGAGGGTAAACAACATCAAACAGCCGAAGCTCTGCATCCATCTGTGTCTCTACAAGCTGCTGCTGCTGTACGCCTTCATAAAAGGGCTTCAGACGATGCCCATTCACAGTGAAGGTGTTTCCAGTCTGCTTATCACTTAATTCAACTGCACCATAAGGAAAAATAGCAGTAATAATAAAGGGGCCATCCCATCTTGATCTGAGTTTACCAGGCATGAACTTAAGACGGGAATTGAATAACAGCACATTCTGGCCCACTGCAAAGTCCTTCCTCAGGATCTGCTTATCATGGAAAGCCTTTGTCTTTTCCTTGTATAGACGTGAGCTCTCATAGGCATCCAAACAAAGCTCCTCTAACTCTTGTAGCTGTAGTTTCCTTTCTCCCCCTGACTGGGTTAGGTCCATGTTACACTGCTTCACAGCCCAATATGCCCGATGCTCCAGCTCCACTGGTAGGTGGCATGCCTTACCATAAACAAGCCGGTAAGGGGACATCCCAATCGGAGTCTTATAGGCAGTCCTGTATGCCCACAAAGCATCTTCTAACTTCTTGCTCCAATCCTTTCTATTAGCATTGACAGTCTTCTGAAGGATTTGCTTAACTTCTCTGTTTGAAACTTCAGCTTGGCCATTGGTCTGTGGATGGTATGCTGTAGATACTTTGTGGAGGACTCCATATCTTTTCAGCAAGGAATCCATGCTCCTATTGCAAAAATGTGAGCCCTGATCACTGATAATGGCTCGAGGAATGCCAAACCTGCAGAAAATATGACAACGAACAAAATCTACAACAACAGCAGAATCATCAGTTCGGGTGGCTTTCGCCTCAATCCATTTAGAAACATAATCCACAGCTAAAAGTATGTAAGCAAAACCAAAGGAAACAGGAAAGGGACCCATAAAATCAATACCCCAAACATCAAAAACCTCACAGAAAAGTATAGGGTTTTGGGGCATCTCATTTCTACGGGAAATGCTACCTGTTCTCTGACAATTAGCACAAGACTTACAAAACTCATAAGCATCATGAAATAGAGAAGGCCAGAACAAACCAGAATCTAGAACCTTCCTTGCAGTTCTTTGTGGTCCAAAATGACCACCACAGGCAGATGCATGACAAAGATTCAAAACAGACAGAGTCTCACTGTCAGGCACACATCTTCTAATCACTTGGTCACTACAAAATCTCCACAAGTAGGGATCATCCCACACATAGTATTTAGATTCACTTTTCAGTTTCAAGGTCTGAGCCTTAGTGGAGTCAACAGGTAATGCACCAGCAACCAAGTAATTAACTATATCAGCAAACCAGGGGAACTTACCTTGCAGCTGTAAAAGCTGCTCATCAGGGAAATCATCCCTAATAGGTATCGGGTCAGATGGAAGAGAGGTGATGCGGCTCAGATGATCAGCAACTTGGTTTTCCGCTCCACTTCTATCCTTAATCTCAATATCAAACTCTTGGAGCAGCAACATCCAGCGGATGAGTCTAGGCTTAGCATCTGCTTTCTTTAAAATAAATTTCAAAGCTGCATGGTCAGAGAAAACAATAACCTTGGTATCTAAAAGATACGACCGAAACTTATCAAGAGCAAACACTATAGCCAAGAGTTCTTTTTCAGTGGTGGTATAGTTGGATTGAGCAGAATCCAACGTCCTGGATGCATATGCAATGACATGTGGGGCCTTGTTGACCCGCTGAGCAAGAACAGCTCCAACAGCATAATTTGATGCGTCGCACATCAACTCAAATGGAAGAGACCAATCAGGTGCTCGGATAACAGGAGCTACGGTTAGGCAGCGCTTCAGATGTTCAAAAGCTGCCTTGCATGCATCACCAAACTCAAAGTCAATGTCTTTCTGGAGAAGGTTGGACAGTGGAAGAGCAATCTTACTAAAATCTTGAATGAAGCGCCTGTAAAAACCTGCGTGGCCAAGAAAAGAACGAACTTCTCGCACAGAAGCAGGGTAAGGCAAAGCAGTAATAACATCAATTTTAGCAGGATCCACTTCAATACCCTTTTTAGAGACAACATGTCCTAAAACTATCCCTGACTCAACCATGAAATGACATTTTTCAAAATTCAACACAAGATTAGTTTGAATGCATTTGTTTAAAACTCTACCCAGATTATCCAAACATGCATCAAAAGAAGGGCCATAGACACTAAAATCATCCATAAAAACCTCCATGCAATCCTCTAATAACTCAGAAAAGATGCTTACCATGCAACGTTGAAAAGTACCTGGTGCATTGCAAAGTCCAAAGGGCATCCTCCTGTAAGCATATGTGCCAAATGGGCATGTGAAGGTCGTCTTCTCCTGATCCTCAGGTGCAATGTGGATTTGGAAGTAGCCTGAGTATCCATCCAGAAAACAGTAGTGGGATTTACCAGCCAACCGCTCCAACATCTAATCAATAAATGGAAGAGGATAATGGTCTTTGCGGGTTGCCTGGTTGAGCCTACGATAGTCTATGCAGACTCTCCAACTGTTTTGAGCTCTTGTTGTAATTAGCTCATTTTTCTGGTTGGCAATCACAGTGACTCCCGACTTCTTAGGGACCACCTGAACAGGACTAACCCACTGGCTATCAGAGATGGGGTAAATCATCCCAGCTTGCAAGAGTTTTGTTACTTCCTTCTTCACCACATCTAGAATTAGTGGGTTCAATCGCCTTTGGGGTTGTCTCACTGGTTTAGCTCCTTCTTCAAGTAGAATACGGTGCATGCACGTGGAAGGACTAATGCCAATAATGTCAGCCATTGTCCACCCAATTGCCCTCTTATTTGCTTTCAGCAGGGTTAACAGTTTATCCTCCTGCTGAGGTAGAAGGTTCTTTGCCACAATGACTGGTAGCTGCTCATTCTCTTCAAGGAATGCATATTTCAAGTGGTCAGGCAGAACCTTCAACTCCAATTTCGGAGGCTGCTCAATGGATGGAAGAGGTGTGGTTGGTGGTGCAAATTC